>JANVCF010246258.1:0-15653 GCA_025388745.1 Hydrozoanthus gracilis
GGCTCAGACACGCATTATCGCACACGTTGCATTAACATTCTAAAATCTCCAATATGCGACTTAAATTTGTTGATTAAGATAGAAAGTTTTTTAGCCCCCTTAAATATTCAAAATTCGCTCGTATATTTTGGTTCACATTACTTTTTATTACAAGTACGACTTAAGAATTAGATTAGTGTAAAAGTTAGTTTGATTGCCTTGACAGGTCTCGTTTTGGAGCTTGGCAGCCACACAACAGAGAATGCATCTAAATATCTTACTAGTCAAGGGCCTTACATTTTGGTTGAGAAAATAATAGCAAGCTTAGATGAAAAACAGGAAAATGTTGACTCTCCCAGTAGCCCCCGAGTGTCTTATGTACCACTACTAGAGTGTTGCAGTGAGCGGTTTCCCAACTATCGTGCTCGCCTGGATACAAAAAGTCGGCACCCAGGCCCTTCGTCACCTGCACGCACAAAGCCAAAGAAAAACAAAAAAGGGAGGAAGAGTGTGTCGGATAAAAAAGATTTGGTATCGCCAAACAATTGATTTAGCATCGCAAAGGATGAAACAGACAAGCCCCTCGCTTGCTTGCCATTCAGCTGTTCTCCCTAGCTTGCACAATTGAATCGTTCAGCCAGGTCACAGACGAATGCGCTTACTTCTTTATATGGAAGTACATAGAAGTATTTATATCAACTTAACTTGTCCATACCAAAGCTTAGAAAGACAGATTTCAGTTAAGCAAACAAATTACTGTATTTCATGGCGTAACTGAAAATAGGTTCAACTGCACATGCACAAACTTTTACTTGGTATTCAGGTATTTTAGAGAGCTGGGCGGTGGTGTTGGCAAGGATTCTTCAGAGCTGGCAATACATACTCGCCACCGAGCTGATGAGTTTTATTGAAAACTAGGCGTTTAAAATTTAAACTTATTCAAAGTATTTGACGCATGATTCACTTATATTACGGTGTTCTTATTCAAATAAATGAGCAGTACCGTCATTATTTATTACAAAAGTTCCATAGAAAATATTACAAATAAAGATAAACAATTTATCTTTTGATCTAACTTCAGATTCAGAGTTAAGTATTGTATCTAGATCTAGTTACTCAAATTGTCGTAATGCTGCATATTTATAATACTACATAAAAGAATAATTCATGTAGATTGCAGTTGGAGTCTTGATACATCAAAAGTTGTATCTTATTTGATTTTTGGTAGTAGTCAGTAAGACCAACAAAGGCGTACACAAAACCTTTTTAGAATTGAACCTTATTTAGCACTTTGTTCAAAAACCATTAAACTGTACAGCATTACACTTTCAAGTGAATGCCCGCGCCATGACCGCTAAACAGCCAGGGGTCCCCTGTTTGTACATACAGCTTGCATTTAACAACTGCAAAAGTCAGACGGGTATCTCACAATGTTTGGTAGAAACCAACTGGCATACCATCATGAATACTGCAACCTGATTGGCTAACCTGTTCACCGTCAACTGAGTGACAGACAGCGAGTAGCGAAACTGCCTGTGATTCTAAACAGGAAACATTGGCGGAATCTTTAAACACTTGTTCTTATTGGTTTCAATTCGGGAGTATACTAGTTGGTTTCCTTGTAAATCAATCAAACTACTCATTGTTGTTTTCTGTGAAACTACAAGTCAACTTTACTCCTCAATGACGACCAGTATTGACTCATAGAAACTCCGCCTTGTGGTCAAACTGTTAAATACCAGCAGGGTGTTAGTGGTACCATACAACTCTGCACTTGGTGAGGATTGAAAGAGTAATATGTGATGCAACATCAGCATAAACACGCCCTTAACATATGACATGTCATACTAATGCGCACTATCGCAACTGTGATGTTTTCTACTGAACTGCAGTGTCTTATTTTGGACTAAAGTCTGAACCCAGATGCACTTCTTTGCAAAATTGTTTTTAATGTTATAGATCCTTCTTTATCATGCTGGCTAATGAGAAGCAATCAACAGTGTGTGATTAACTTAAAGTGATTTTAATGTTTACATGGTTTGTGTCTAGTCAGAAGAGCCAATCAATTGCTTCTCTACAGCTATTGTTTTTAGTGGTTAAAAACACTCCAAACAATCACCACTTTCATGCATAAATTAACTACATTGACCACTGTTACTATGCATACAAGAACCAAGAACTGTAGAAGATTCAGCTTGAACAGTGTCACCCTGTATAACGATTAAGCCAAAATAAGTCATACTTTTCCACAGTCACAGCTTCTAAGCAAAGTGTGCATGCAACCAGTTTATATATAACAAAAATATGTACACGAAGTTAATCTGTTTTTCTGATATCTTTTGGGTACTGTTTCATATCATGGCATCTCCCATATTCCCTGGTGTTGCTGGTGATGACATATGTGAACCCATTCCACCACTCATGTCAACACCTCCCTGTCCCACCTGCCCTTGTGGCATTGACATGGTAGACACCATACCTGGCTGGGGGCCACTACTGGGAGTAGCTGGGCCACCATGAGAGGTGGTTGAGCCTGCAGGGGAGCCGGCTGATGAACCCATGAATGACGCTGGTGTGCTGCAGCCAGAGGGAGGAAGGGAGCTGCCGGCAACCATGGAGCTTTGGCTCATAACCGGTGCTGGTGAGCTAGCCGCAGATGGTGGGGTTGAACCAGTTGTTTGACCGAGGGCCATCATTGGCACATTTGCCTGACCTGCTGGTGGGCCTCTCCCCTGTTGCCCTGGTAATGCACCTAGTGCAAAGAATAGTAAGCATCTTAAAATTTACTCTTCTCAATAGTTCAAAGCTCTTGTTCTAAGATGTCTGAACTGGACAATTATCATTTGACATACAATCTAAGATTTAATAATAATTGATGCATGAAAAAGAAGAGCAGACTGTTTGACTGTATCAATGTAGGAGAAATCTCACTTCGGTCTGCAGTACAAAAGAGCCTGATGTAACCAAAATCATTGCAATAAATTTTCTGTACACCAGAAAGGTTGAGAAGCTCATAATTGCTTGAAACACTCCTTGAACCTAAATGCTCTCAAAATTTTCAACAATGTGATTATACTTTATTAGAACTGAATTAAACTATCGCTAAGCTCAGAGTCAAAGGGTACAAATTGTTCCCAAACACAATTGTGTTTTCATATGGAAACAGTTTGAAAATATTTTGATGCGAAAGAATGGAATGTATTGGCATTTTGCCTCAGTAAAAAGTGTTTTATTGTCATGTAAAAAGTAATTAGGTGAATAGGAAAAAAGAAAATAAAGATTTTAAAAAAATGTGAGACAAAAAAGATTATAAAAGGCCAGAAGGGGTCAGAAATAACAAGAGGTTATTGAGATGCAAAGAAATCATTAATTATTTTATCCCATGCCGGGTGGAGATCAACCCATGCAGGTAGGTTGATCCTAGTGGCTGGCCATACCTTGTATGCTATTGTTTAGTGAATGAAGAAATAAAGAAATGTTTCAAGTGTAACTTCGTACCTGGCAAACTGTGCTGATGTGTTATTTGCTGCTGCTGAGAGTACTGTTGCATAAATTGCAGCTGCTGCTGGAATGGCATTTGTTGCTGCTGTTGTCTTGCAGCAAATTGCTGCTGTTGTTGTTGCTGTTGATGCATCATCTGGGAATGCTGCTGTGAAGGCTGTTGTGAAGGTTGCGAGGGTTGAGAGGGTATCTGGTGCTGCACGTGTTGTTGTGGTTGCTGCTGCTGCTGCTGTAAATGCTGTGCATGCTGCTGAGGTTGAGGCATGTGGGTTGCCTGTGGCTGCTGGGGTGGTGGTGGTTGCTGTTGCTGTTGCTGTGGTATGTGTGGTGCCTGTGGCTGGTGGTGCACCGCTTGCTGTACCGGAGGCTGGCTGTGCTGCATCTGTTGTTGTTGTTGTGACATCATTTGCTGTTGAGACATAACCTGTGCTTGCTGTTGTGGCTGCTGCAGCTGATGTTGGGAAGGGTGTTGTGGCTGTGAAGCGGGTGCAGCTGTTGTTGGTGGTGTTGGAGCCTGTTGCGGTGCTTGTGGCGCTGGGCTTGGTTGGACAGCTTGTACTTGCTGAAAGACCCACGGACACAACATTGTAGTTTCTAACACAAAGACATATGACTACTACCTTAAGCCTTATGTTAACAACATTGTTACAATGAAGAGAAGTATTGCTAAACTTGACATTGGGTAAAGGAAAAATTCAACTTTTTTCTCAACCATGCAGCAGGTTAAGACTTTCTCACTGCTGCACTACAAGATCTTGTAAGCTTGCATAAATAGAAAATAACAGATTGTAGTGGTTAAGTCTCAACTCTAAAATTTCAACAAAATGCTGTTGTAAATGAAACAGTATATACTGCAGAGAAACTGATGTTATAACCCTAAAGGTTGTTAGCATAAATTATATGCACTTCAACCAACAAGTATTTGCTGCAGAAGGATAGGTGCTTACATTGTCATATATACATAAAAGATTCTTGATAACCCAGACCAGGTGATTTTTTCCAGCAATGCAGCTTGAAGAAGTCTGCCTCATTTAAATTGTACTTTGGAGAACATTATGTGGATCTTATTAAAGCTGAATGCAAAATACAATCAGAATTGAAATTCACTGCGCTTTGCTTTCTTGTTTATTATTCATTTTAACTTCAAAAGTTATTCAAAGTGTTAATAACACTTTTTGACAGAAGTAACATAAAATACATTTCATTCATAAAAACAAAATAAATATTACTAGGAATACTGACATAACATCAGATAAAGGACCAACCTGTCGCTTTTGAGGGCCAGTTGGTGTGACTGGCTGGCCCGTGCGAGCCCGCAGTTCAGCTGCTCGAAGCTGATCCTGGTGAAACTGTTGTCTTTCAGCCAACAGCTGCTGGCGTTGATACTCCAAAGCCTCTCGTTCCCTGTCCATGATAGTCTCAAGTTCTTCAAAATGGCGCAACTTAATTTCTAACTTTTTCATTTGGGTCTCAACAAGCAGGGCCACTAGACTCTTGATCTTGCGTTCCTCAACTTGTGCCAAGTGCTTGGCCTTTACTGCTGCCGCAGCCAATGACGCAGCAGCTGCAGTAGCTATATTCCCCTTCTTGATACCAGAGCTGTCTTTACTCTCCCTCTCTCCTGCTGTTTCCCCATTTACAGCTGGTTTCTCCTCTTGCATTTCTTCAGCAGCTGCACTCCCATTTGTAGCGACAGTAGTGGCAGCACTCCCTTCCTCCATTGGCTCTTCACTGCCCTCCTGGCCATCCTCTTTTTTAGCTCCACTATCACTCTTGCCAACAGCATTCTTCACATGGGACTCGATTACTGACTCTGGAATTTCATCTTTCATCTCTGAGAATTTTTCTAGAGCTGCTTTAGCTGCAGCACTTGCAACTCGTGGGTCAACAACAGATGCCAGGAATGCTACTGTTGACATGATTGGGTTTCCTTGCTGGCTGAATGGTATAGGCTGGTAGGCAAGAGGGCCTAATCCAATATCTTCTAAATATGGATCTTCAATGGGCAAACGAAGAAAATGAAGAATGCACTCATCCTGTGTCCGTGTGCTAACATGCTCTGCAACTTTGTTCCAGTCATCTTTAAACATTTCTAATCCCTCAAGCAACAACAGTGTTTCTTGGTCATTCCATTCTTTTGTGGCTGTGGCTGCCTTTCTGCTCTTTTTTGACAAGTACTGATCTGGATATAGACCAAAATTTTCATTATAAGAAATCTTGGCTGTTTCTTTACTTGCTGGTTCATCTTTAAATTGAATCATCTGCTGTGTTGCACTAGCTTGGTTTTTTGGCCCTTGTAACGGCTGTAACCCTGCAGGAGTATCGGCAAGAACATGGAAATGAGAAGTTGATGGTGGGCCCATAGGCATTGGACGTGCATCAGCATCAACTTGATAGTTGACCAAGCCCCACTGCTCTAAAAAGGCATGAACACGCATGATAGCACAAACATCTCCAGCAAGGTTACGGCGAGCTGCTGTTGCAGTGAGATACTCAGTAGGGTTAAGTCTGTATGCATCAATCATGAAATTTCGACAGGCCATGTATATTTCTGGAGACTTTGATTTGTTCTTACCATTGAAGAACTCTGGAAGAGCTCTTCTTTCAATTGCATGTATACTGTTATAATCAAACCATGATGCATAGCTTGGAATAATCACATGATGTGTTTGTTCTGTGAGATTTTCATCATGAGGCTCAGAATCTGGAACATTAAGTGGCTCTTTAAAGATATCATCTTTGGCTGGTGCAGGTGAATGGGGCGACAAAGGGGCTGAGTTCATCTCAATGTTCTCGGCTGGGGGCTGCTCACTTTCTTCTGTTTCATCAACTCCATCAGTCTTGTTGGCAGTTACAGATATATCAGTCAGCTCTGAACCCTTTGGTGGTTGTAAATCACTGTCTTTCTCTGCTGAAGCTTCAGCTTGAATATCTTCAACATTTGGTACTGGTGGAGGATCTGGCATATCCCTGGTTGCATCTTCTTCCTCTTCTTCTTCTTCTTTTCCAGATCTTTTCTTTGTAATAATTTGTTGCAGGCTTTTTTTCTTCTTTTTTGACTCAGGTGATGGTGATCTTTTTCGCTTTTTCATCTTTCCTCCATCAGGACTGCTTGGATCATCAGGACTTAAACTTCTCCCAAGTTTCTTTTTTCTTATTGTTCTAGGTGAAGTTGGTTCTCTTCTATCACTACCGCCACCCTCCATCTCACTTAACTCGTAATCCTCTTCGTTCATCCACTCATTAAACTCATCAAGGTCAAACAGCCAGCGTGCATTCAACTCCCACTGACCATGGTGCTCTGGGGGAGGCTCAGGTTCATCGTCTACATCACTAACCGGAAGCCAGGTGTCATAACTGTCTGGATAATACCACCAATGAACCTGGACCCTTTCATCTTGCCTTGCAATGGGTCGAAGCCAGTCTTCGTCTGGAACAGGCTTGGGAGGACCATAAACCAGATGTGTTGCTTGTTCTTTCTCTTCTACCAAGACACCATTGTGTCTCTTTACAATATCTCTGAGCTTAGGAGCTACTTTGGAGTCAACTTCTGGTGATATGATGATTTGCGGCACCAAAATAACTTTTGCTTCTTTCAAAGACTTTTCAATGTTGAGGAAAAGCTCGACATTTCGATCCATTCTTGACGGCGACTGGAAATCAAACCTTCGCCATCCTTGCTCAGCTTTCGTTCTAAAGACGGTAACCATGATTTGACAAAGTCCTCCGCCCGTAGAGAAATCCTGAAAAACTTTCATCGGAAGTTTTGTTAAAAGCGGTTTACTCACATTGCGGCCAAAATTGTCCTCTTGAAACTGTAGTAGCTGGGCGGTTAAAATCGCCAAAGCTTTGTTAGTCGGCGGTTCAAGCTGCACGTACTTCTTGTAGTTTTTCAAAAGATACTGTTTTATGGGTTCAAAAAGAGCGACAGTTTCTGGAGACTCGTAATATTTCCAGTCCGGACCACCATCTTTTTTTCGGGCCGCCATTTTGGCTTGAAATAACAATGAGCTTTCTTTCAGGCATGCTCAGTCAGTCGCACGTGGAATAAAAAAGACGGGCTTTCAAGATACCCAGCAAGGGCCAATCACGTCCTGATACTGGGACCTGCAAGTGTAACGACATGTGGCCCATATAAGTAGAACAATACATGGGTCCGACATCAGCCAGATATAAGCAAAGCATAGCTAGAGCTCAGTCTTCCTACCTTCTCGGCGCAAAATTCAACATGGCGGAACATTAGCCGAAAACACATCATACCATGTATATAAAATTACGCAGAAAAAGATGAAAATAGGAGTAAATTGATCCAAATTTTGGGCTACAGTATGCCTAAATGGTACTTCAGCAAGGAAGGGCTGCTTCGGACTCCGTCCAGGCTAGATGGCATCGACTTCATGACAGAAGCGCGCTACAGACGCGAGGGAGCCCGGTTTATTATGGACTGTGGTAACAAGATGAAGTTGTATCCTTTTTGTTTGTTTTTCTAACGGTAGACTGTTTGTCTTTAAAGTGATACTCCATTCAGCTGGCATGTCAAATTGTGTGGCATTCTCAGTTTTAAATTTTGAAGAAATTGTTTATGACAAACATACTACTCTAACGGAAAACAAAATTGTCTTCAAAGTTGCCGAGTTGGTATATGGCTGTATATTGCGACAGCTGTATTTTTTTCCCCCACGGTTATGGCTATATATTACCACACGATGCTTTCTGTTTTTAGATAGTAGTAGTATAAGTATTTTAGACAAAATTATTCAATGGGGGTTCCGTGGTTGAATGGTAAAAAGTCTTTAGTTCAAACCCCGAGTTTATCTCATTGAACTTTTTTTGCAGTCCATGTACAGTGCTGCTACTCATTTTACTGACCTCGAAAGAATGGAAAGCTAAGTTAACTTAAGTGGTAAAACGTTGCACATATTTTAAACACCTGGCCAGGTAAGGGTTCGATCTAGGTGCGCATTGGTGGTTTAGTGGTAGATTCTCACCTGTCACAAGGGAGCCCTGGGTTCAATTCTCAGCCAGTGCAACTACATTTTCTTGGGAGCATCCCTTGTATGGTGTCTGGTGCACTGTTAGATGTTTCCCTCTCCACCAATTTTATTACTACCATTATTTTGACAGTTGTAATTTATTGCTTAATTGGAGAAAACTATTTTTTAAGAAATTTAAAAGTTATCTTAGATAAATAAACTATATAGAGTAACAGGAAGTTGCAAAACTTCAAAGCAATTCTAGAAAGGAAAAATTGCAGTGTGTATTCCAAAACATCCACCTCTTTATAAATTCTTTTGATACAATATTCACCTTTATGTTATTTTAATGTGATATATATATATTGTTTGACATATTGTTTTGCTAAAAGGTTATGAACATATATATTACTCAGTATTTATTCACCTGAATTAATTAAACAGTTGGTTAAAGCAACTACCAGGTGATTCTTGTTTTTGAATTATGTGTTAAGTTCACATGACTTTGTTTTTAACCAAACAAGATTAATTGTTATGTGAAAATGTATAGAAGTAATTAATAATTAAGAATGTTAATCAAGTTATGCATTGTTTGGAAGTAATCAATGCCAAGTGTACTGCAATATTTACCTTAACTGAACTGTAAATAGGAGATATGATACAATGGCTACAGGAGCAGTTTATTTTCATCGGTTTTACATGATTCAGTCCTTCAAGAATTTCCCACGATATGTAAGTTTTATCATAAGATTGATAGTTTCCGTTTGTCAAAACATTTGGTATTTTTTTCAGTAATAACTATTGATAGTAAATATTAAATCATTACTTCTAAAATTGAAGGTTACTGGTGCTGCCTGTTTGTTTCTTGCTGGTAAAGTAGAAGAGACTCCAAAAAAGTGTAAAGATGTGATAAGAATGGCTCGCAGCTTGCTCCAAGATACCCAGTTTGAGGCCTTTGGCGAAGACCCAAGAGTAAGCCATGACTAGCTTTAAATAGTCTTTGCACCGTACCACATCTAGGTTTTGTAATATTTGTAGAATGACACCATAATTGTCATCATCTTGCCTTTTCACTGTCTTGTAGATCAGTGAAACAAATGGCTTCATAAGTGATAACAGACTTAACTTATCATTTTTTTTTTTTGCATTTTGAAGCATGCAGATATCTAGATAATGAAATAGTGTATAATTATATAAGTTAGAATATGTATAATTTTATAGTACTTAACTTAACTTATTTATTGTTGTATAGCTAAGCACTTTAAGTTATTTTAAGTTTTCAAAATAATTGTCTTAAGAATATTTATTTATAATCAGTTGAATAAGATTTGAGAAGTCTGAAAAACTTATGAATCCTTTTTTTATGTATCTGCATGATCAGTCTTATGGCCTGTGATGCTTAATGTAAATGGTTTATTACGTTGTGGGTTAATTTTGACTGGTTTCTGTAGGAGGAAGTGATGATGTACGAGCGGATTCTACTGCAGACAATCAAGTTTGATCTGCAGGTAGAACATCCATATCAGAATTTGCTGAAGTTTGGCAAAGCACTGAAAGGTATTGCAGTGTTTAAGTAATTATAGTTATAGGCACGTATTTATTGAGTTAGTACTAAGGCAGTGTGCATTTTAAGAGGTTCCTTTTGAAATGACAATTATGTGATGATGGTAAGTTCGCAAAAATTATAAAGACCATCATAATTATTGTTATTAGTTGAACTGTTAAACAGCAAGCTGAGAGAGTAGTTCTTTAAAATCTATCATTGCTCTTACCAGTGTAAGCGAATATATCAAAAGAATAAATGAACAAAGTCAGTTTGATGCCAAAAGGTGAATGTAAATGAAAAAGAAGCTAATATTTAAAGTATTTGACATTTTTTTGGAGTGAAGACCTAGTATGTACAGTATATTTATCTATTTCTCTACACATATTTCTCAATCGATGTTAGTACCAGGTGTCTGTTTTCTTTCAAATACAGCTAAAACTGTCATCACTGTCTGCAGGCACCCTTTCAATAAAAGGCTACACAAAATAATGTTGGATTCTCGGTACTAATGGGGAATAAGACCAGAGTCCAGCAGCTATGCATCATATTTAATCTAATGAGCTCGAGCCTATTATGTCTGTTTATATTTAATTTTTATCTGTATATCAGAATGCAGGTTAGACTTCAGTTCATCCTAATTTCATTTTTGTAAACTCTGAACAAAATTGTTTCAGTAGGTTAAACCACTGATTAATGTCAAGTTGAAAGAGCCAGACGAGTTACTTTCTCATTGGTAAAATCATTTAGCTTTATTTTCTGTTCTAAAACATTTTAATTTGTTTAAACATTGTGTGTGTAGGTGATAGAGACAAGTTAAACAAGCTCGTTCAGATGGGTTGGACATTCATCAATGATAGGTTTGTAACAATAATGTTTTAATCTTCAATGTGCTTTTTATTCTGTGACTGAATAATTTTGTGTACTGTGATAAGCCATTTGGAAAACTGAAAGAGAAGAGCTGTCCTTTTTTCTTGTCTAAAACCTTACAATGAATTATCTTATTTTGAATACACCAATATAAATTGCTCACTCAACACAGTCTGTCATGGCTTCTCAATTTTTCTTATTGCTTTTTCCCACACTTAGTTGTGCAGGGATCATAAGAATCATTTCAACAAAAATATCACACAGAATTAAAAGTTTTCCAGTAAAAGGTTTATTCTTTTAGTTGTTCTTCACAAACTCAGATACATAAAGTTGTAACAGACTAGTTATTGTTCTGGTTAATTCTCCTGACTAGAATATTTTTTTTTATGTTTTGCTTACAAACTTGCTTGGTGCATTTGCAGTTGAATGGTTTATTTGACCACTTCTTGTAATCCTCTTACTAGTCAATTTTCTAAAATATAAGTAATGAAAAAAGGTGTTTTGCATCTAGACTTTGTTTGACTTGATGGTATTAAAAGTAGTTATAACTTCTGTTAATGTACTAAAAAATGTTTGATACTTTTTTGAAAAGTTACATAGTCCAAACAGTAGGTTATGATTGAGAGGCCAATACACATGCAATAATTATCCTAAATAAAGTATTATGTCAATTATTTTAAATGCCCTGTTCTGTTACAGTTTATCAATGACTCTGTGCCTGCAGTACAAACCTGAGGTAATTGCTGTTGGAATGCTCTATCTGGCTGGGAAACTTAACAACTATGATCTGCAGAGTGCTACATCGGCCCCTCCAGGCAAACCATGGTGGACTGCTTTTGTTAAAAATGTGACAGAGCCAATGCTTGAAGGTGACTCGGCAGTTGAATAAAGGATTGCAATGATTTCATTGAATCAATCAGTGTTCAAACTTGCCTAAAAGTTTTTATAACTAATGCAGCACCAGTTCTTTTATTTTCCTTGGCAGCATAACAGTGCTTGTGTTCATTTTTGTGATCCTGAAAACTGTTCTCATCTGTAATTTTCATTTTTTAACCTTCCCAGGTAGCAACTACTCAGGACTCTTACTTCTAAGAATAATTGTGAAAAAAAACCCATTTTTTTGCTTGTTTTGATGATAAATCTTATAAAAATTATTTTTATCTTCAGTTGTTACTTTGAAGCAGTTGTGGCTTGGGGGATCTGTTCAACCAAAGATTCTCATTAAAAACACAATTCATTTTCTGCTGACCTCCTTCTGAAACTGCTAATTAAAGTATTAAGCTTTATTCTAATATATATATTGGAGGCATCCCCTTTTAGAGCCTTCTTTTCTTCATCTATTACTGTAATGTATAAATTATCCTCATTATTGTTATATGTGAGCACTGTCAGTTGTTTTTTCTTTGTTTTGAATTTGCTAAAAGAAAATGTTGCAGTTCTTAACTAATTAATTTGGTATGGCCTAGCTACTCTACTTGATAAGCTTGTCGGTCTACTTCTAAATGGTTCATATTCTTCTTACTGCAGTCATCTTAATTACTCTAGTTGTATACACTGCTCTTCTTTAAGAAAGTGTTGTACATTAGTGCTAAATAAAAATTAAAATTGGTGTTGTTGCTGTAAACTTTTTACTCTAAATGAAAATTTTGTCACATAGTTTGTAGTTGAACTAAGGCTTGTCTTGCCACAGGCTTGTTCCTTTCAAACTTAGCTATTATACAAGTTTTACATTCATTAATTTGTTAATTTTCTCTTTCTTACAGACATTTGTGATGTCATGCTGGAGCTATATGGAGGAAAGAAAAAAGACAAGGAAAACAAACATGAGACCAGTGACCATAGTGCAGACTCATCAAACACTTCAAGTCCTGCTTGCTATAGTCCAATAACAAAGAAAAGGGTATGATTCTTATACAAAGTTGTCCCGGAGGTTGTAAGAATAGTTGATTAAAAAGTTTTGAAATGTAAGAAGTTTTTACATGCAACTGTTTCAAACAGTCTTCTTCAGGGAAGGGTAAGTAAAATTTACAAACAAAGTGTTAAAAATCCAAAAATTTGAATATCTGTTTAAAAAAAGATTGGTTTCTTTCTTCAAAATTTAAGCACAAATACCCCTGAAGGATAAGTATTTGTCTCTACTTTCACATATGTGATACATTAAAATAGTAAAAATGAAAAGCTTGAGGGATTATGTGTTGCTGAATATTAAAATTGATCAAGGATGACAGTGTGTTGGTTAGTTTTATCATACAGCTTCTAACAAAGAGGATATGTAAATCTTTTACATTGTATATTTGTCACAATGCATACATTTACTTTTATAGTTTGTTTTTTAAAATTTTAACCATATGTAATATGTTAAATAGTTTCTTGTATTTTATCTATTTTGAATAGTTGTTTCTGTTTTTTGCTGTAAGTTAGATAAACCCTTGTTATTTCAAGTCATAATAATAATAATAATAATAATGCAGCTGGAAAAAACTACGAATGTGGCACTCTAAACTGAGGTGTTTAAGTGGCTTTATGGTGCATGCTTCAACTCTCAACATTGCTAGTAACCAGTTAATACTCTTATGTTTTGTTAAGTCTTTTTCTCTCTTTCAGTTGTTCACAATATTAGATAAGGCCAATCCCCCCACCCCCCCTCCCACACATACACACACTGACTATGATATACTGGCTCTGTTAAGACTGATCAATGGCCTGAAAATAGTTTTTTGTATGGTAAGCTTGTATGAATATAAAGTTCAAGAAACTAGTAATGAAGCAAATAATTTATTGTGAAAATTTTTTTATTGCTATGCCATAACTGTAATGGTCTGTACTTCATAGATTTTCAGTAATTTTTTTTCTGCTCTTTACCTGAAGAGAACAACAAGTGCATCAGAACCTAAAACTCAAGTTTCAGGTAAGTGGAACACTGAAAGTCTCCTTTAAATACACTAACCCTGAGCACAATCTTTGCTACATTTGTTTCAGTGCACAGCCCTTTACATGACCTGTGTAACACAGCATTCTGTTTAAAGTTAAGAATTTGTGTTTATATTCCCCATTTTGGGCAGGTCTGTGGCATTCATAAGCAATGTGGTTGCTACTAAAGTTGTTTAAAAAGCCTTTAACTTGGTGAAATGTGTGTCTCCTAGACTGTAATTATAGGAAAGTGCTGTTGGTTATCCACTAAAATATTGTACTCAGTTTTTCCCAAACCCTTGAGATTATCAACCATTGGCTAAGTATAATTATGTTGACTTGGTTTTCTAAAACAAAATTGGTATATTTTCCTGTTCAGATCTAAAATCTGAGTCGCGAAAGGCAACTGCTACCACTCCGACTGTCCTAGCCAATGTTGCTAACAACCAAACACAGCTGCAGGTTGAAAACATCAGTCCTGCTCCTACGCCTGGCCAAGTTCCAAATACTGGTGCAGCTTCTGTAGAACATAAACAAACAAGTCAAGGAAATGACCAGTCATCAGTTTTACAGAAAGAAACCATTCCACCTCCACCAACAACAGAGACCCCAAAGTTGCCAGAAGCTCCACCCCCAGCGGCTCCACTTCCCCCCCTGTCAGCCTTGCCTGCATTCCCAACAAGTGTGTCGTTTGGTTCTATCCCAAGTTATTTACCAACTACTAGCCAGGCTGCTTCATCTTACCTGCCTTCTTCATTTCAACCAAACTATGGGCAAGGAACTATGCCATCATACCAGCTAAACACGCAGTTTCAAACTCAAAGCTTCTTACCACCAACAATGGGCTATACGCTGACCCAACCAGCCCAACCAGCATCATATCAACCACCTGGGCAACCCGGGCAACCCTCAGCAAGTTCTTCGCTTTATGCTATTCCAGCAGCAAACATCAGTGCTCTGCAAAACCCTCCAAACTTTGGAACACCCCCTCCCATTCAGAGACCCCCTAATATGAGCCAACCACCCCCAAATTTACCTCCACCTCCAATGCCTCCACATTCAGGGGGGCAGCTGCCACCCCCACCTCCATTGTCAGGGGGTTCACAAGACTTTGGTTGGCAAAAGCAGTATGGCCTCCCACCCTCCCAACAACCCAACATGGGGGGAGGCTGGATGAGATAGTCAGAGAAGAATAGTTTGAATTTTCTTAAAACAATAAAAGGAACAAATGTAAGTGATTCTTTGAACAGTTCTTTTTGAAACTAAAGTTTGGGGAATGGCAGCTTTCTTTTGTGCAATTTTTAACTCTTTGTCATATTATCATCATTTTTGTTTCTAGATAGATGTTGTAGTTAATTTTTGATTTCAGTTAAATTTTAGTTTTGATTGGTAATTTTTTTTCACTGCTGCCCACCATGACTATCAGCACTTCAGCTGCATTAAACTTTCAAGTTTGTTGATATGAGTTATTTGGAAAAAGATTAACTATTTGAAAGAAATTTATTAAACTAGCAAGAAAAAATAGCTAGTTTGAAAATAATTTATTTGTTAAAGTAAAATGTAACTTAAATAAAAAATTAACTGCAACATAAATATGTCAAGTGCAGGTGACAAGTCAACTGTTTCGATGAAGGATTTACAGAAGATCACACATACTTTTACTGTTTTAAGGTGTAAAAAATAGTCCTTGAAAGCTGGCTAGATGCTTCCCTGGATACTTTTCATAAAGACAGATGATTTGTACCCTGTTTCATATTTTTGGATGTCAAATAATAAGCACAACTTTGAAATAATAAAATACCAGGTTTGTATGAATTTGTGTTAATTCCATTTACAGTTGAGGGGGGGGGGGGGGGGGGGGGGGGGGGGGGGGGGGG
>JANVCF010246480.1:0-15633 GCA_025388745.1 Hydrozoanthus gracilis
TTTAAAAAAACTTTATACTCTGACTAACTTATACTGAAACTTGCTTCTCATTTCGTTAATTCCTGCGTTTTATACACATGTTTAAAAAATGGTCTAAAATAATGCAAAATCGGTCCATTTAGCCTCCAGGAATGCCATGGCCAGTACAGCTATCTTAAAAAGCCTGTCGTAGTAAATAACGATCTTTGAAAGGCTCGCCTTTTCAAAATTGTTTATGTTCTTTTATTTGTTTCATTTTTCTTCTTAAACATTATCAAGTAATGATCTTAACGTTAGAAGTAAAGGTAGTCTGTTTAGTTCAAAATGCTTAGTATACTATGCAGCCGATTTTCTGTTGGTGTAAGTGATTTTTCTTTCACGAGGTTGAAAGTATACTTGTTAACTTTGACTGTCCGAAGGTGCAATTGTTCGTCAGTTGATGCTATTGAATGTTTGAACAATGCAAATAGAGTTGTTTAAAGTTTGTTCGTGTTAATAGAATTACGAAAGTGCTAATGAATGTCGATTCGCCGTACAGTTTTGACTGTTGAAGTAAGCGAATGTATATTTTGAGTAAATGAACAGCAAAAGGTGTACTATAGCTATAAGTTCGTATACGCGGAATGGTTATTGTGCGTAATGAGATAATCCCAGATTTTATAGTTTTGACATATAATTTAAATGCTTTTTGTGTCACAAGGCACATTAAGATTGGAATTTAACTTTGCTCCTTCTTAACGACTTCAGGTCCGAAAAAGTTATTCTGGAACTAGATATTTCAGCAAAGTAAAAGTCATTGCATTCAGGTACTAGCATATCTTTCATTTTACAAATTACTTTAGCCAGCATTGGCAGATATTTTGCGTAAATGTAGTTTGTGCACCGTATTTCCTCGAATAAACGCCGCGGCGTTTATTAAATATTTCATGGTTTGGGTGCGGCGTTAACTTAAATGCTGTTTATTTTTGAAAACAATCAACCGTAAGTTTACTTTAAAAAGTAGAAAAAATGATACAGTTCTTTGTCTGGCTGTACCGATCATGCAAGATTTACAACTTCAAAACTACAACTTGTTGCGCTTGTAAACGCGTAAGGAATCAAATAAACTTTAAAACTCTAAACTTTCTGTTTGAAGAACTCCGCTCTGCGTTGCTGTTCATCCAGGGTGCGGCGTTTATTAATTTTTGGCGCTCAGGTGCGGCGTTTATTCGAGGAATTACTTTATACTCTTTTCCCTTACCTGTTGTGTCCCTATATACGAAATACTCAGTTATCATATAATGGACACCCTACTAGAACCTAATTTTAGGCTAATTTATGTATTTTTATTTGCGTCTACATAATGTAAAAAAGGTCCAAATAAATGTTGTTGTTGTCAACGACGCACATCGTGAGACAATTGAACATTTTCATTAACTTCCTTGGCCAGGAAATCTTAACTAACCGTTTACAAGCCATAGTTGTTCAAAAAACCAAGAGAAACTAGAAGCGTTTATCGACTTACTAAAAAAAGTAAACTTGAAATAAATGCCGAAATTTCTCATCAGGACAGAATATAAACTCAAGTTACCCTGATCTCAGTTTGATGAAATATTTTATTATACTTCCAGTTTTAGCGAGTGGAGAAAAGAATTACGAAACAACAGTCACATCTAGCACTCCAAGAGCATCAGACCTTGTATTTGGTTTTATCTTGCTTTTAAACCGGATAGTTACTCAATTACCACTTGTGACTTTATCTTATTTGTATTCTAGGAAGGGGAGTGTTATAACCGATCTTTCTCTCGTATTTGACACTAAAAACGAAAACAGCGATCAGGACTTTCTTCAGCCTCTCAAGAACGATATGAAAGATGGTCAACTCGGGAGTATTGCGGTAGACCCTCGGCGGCTCCGAATTCATAAAAAGAAGGGTAAGCCTACCAACGAAAAAGGTCTTATTGTGAAAAGGAGTGTTATTTCGATTTTACTAAGTCAAAGATTGAGATAAACTAGTCTTCTTATCAAAAATAGTTTGTGTAAAATGAGTTTCGTTTGATAGTTATATGCCGAAAAAAATAAATCAAAAATCAGATTTTCTTAAACTGTCGGAAGAAATTGTTGGAAACTAGTTAAAAAACTCTTGTATACTTTAGCGAGTAAGTGAACAAATTTTGGAACTAACCAGAGGTTGATGAACTTTTTAATCATCTTTTAGCTGACTTTACGAAACTTTTTCAGCGGAGGAAAAAGTTAAACCTTTTCTCGAGCTTTTTAGTTTCGGTGCTCATCTCCGGTTTCTATAGTGTTAAGCGGATGAGAGTCTTTGACTCCCCCTGGACAGGACACTAATCTGTCGCAGGTTAGCCCCCAGCAGAAGCTGCTACTCATTTATACAGCTGAGTCGATGGACTTGAACAAGTGCTCGATTGAAAGGACAAAACACAGTGGTCTGACCGGGTTTAACTCGCGACCCTATGATTACGAATCGAACATGCCAACAGATCGGCTACTGCGCCGCAGACTTCCAGAGAAAAGTTTTCGGTGAAGTTTCATGGTTTTCCAGAACTTCAGTTTGGTCTGAGAAGCTAGTCGAAACATTAAACACACTTGACTGTTCTCACATATGGCATATTTTAGCTTCCTCCTCCCCCTCCTTTCTTTTTAGTACCTTGTAAGGCAGATTACGGCCAAAGACAAAACGACGAAGGACTACAACTTGAAGCGTCAGTACCTCAAAAACTTTCTACGTTGAAGATTTAAAACTATATCAACTTTTAGAGTGATCAAAAAAGGAGCTCTTGCTGTACTTCTTCACCGAGAAGCTAAACAACTTTGATGAAAATTAGTTTTAAAATCATGATTTCATTGATTGCCGTTTGTGCGTTACTAACTTTTAACAAGGAACGCGGTTTAACAACTATAACTTAAAGTTTGATTTTACTGAAAATTGTATTTGTATATTAATACCTTCGTATTCTATGTTGAATGTTATGTAGTTATACGTTTTTTTGGGAGCTAAGTATTCCTAGAAAATGTTCCTTTTTCTGATGATTTCTTTCTGGTTGGCACTGACTTTCTTCATTGCAGTGGTCGTCGTCATCATAAGCTCGTTGATTCTGTATCTCTTATATTGTTTGCAGTTTGTAGAAATAAGAAGAGACATTATTTAAGTTTAGGATATGCTATTTTTGTACAGCATAATCAAAGTCTTTAAGTCATGAAATGCTTACGCAAATCGTTAATACTGAATGAATTTTTTTGTTGTCAGCGCAACTTCAGTGAGCTATAAACGGCAGTTCTGAGTCTGTTTGCAATAATAAAGGGTAACTGCTACCATTTTTTCCGCTGCAGAACCTGGAGAACCTAGCAACGGCAAAGTCATACTTTATACAGCCATTGGAGGCGCTGTGATTTTTGCTTTACTGGTTTCTGCAGCGTGCGTTCGTTTTTGCCGAAGGAAGAGAAGCATTGCAGGTAAAGAGATGCCTGAAAATGGCATGCCACGAGAAGTTCCTATTACTCGCCAGGAAACATACGAGATGAGAGACGCTACACAGGAGATAAGCAAGTCCACTGAAATGCTCGTTTCTTTCACTAAGACATAAAATGTTGAGTTCTATTATAAGTAAGGCTACTGGCGTTAGCGGCTACTAGTTAACAACTATCCCCGGAAAGGGAGGTGAATAACGATGAATATATACCGAGACGCCAAGCGTCGAGGTATATCTAGAGCTAGAGACCAACCCTGAGGGGGATAGTTGTTTTAGTATTTACCAGAAGACAGGGATAAAATGCACTTCATATTTCAAAGAAAGGACAAAATTTACGTTTTTTTCTATTTCTAGCACGTGTGGTTCATGTGCATTTGAGTTTCGTTTACATTCTTCAGGGTTTTTTTGAAGAACATAAATGTCGTGGTTTAAGCAGATTTTGAAAAAAAAATTTGTCCTAACCATTCAAACCGTTTGTTGTTGTCTTCGTTGTGTATTCTGAAATGGTTCTTTGTTCAAAGAAATCATTTCCTTGTCTATAACTAACGGGTAACGCGACGCCATTTTGACCGACTACCAGGATATTGCGAGATACGGGAACCAATCAGAGCGCGCGAAAATGGATATAGGTTGCTTTGGTAAATACTAATTAGTTTTAGTGCATGAAATTACAGCAGCTAGAAAATTTAAAATTAGGATACGACCGAAGTATATGGGTCTTTAGTCGTCAGCAAGTGCTCGTTAAGTTCTTAGAGAGTATGTAGCACGGAGTAGAAAACTTACAGAGTTTTTAAGAAGTGACGCTTAATTTTAAAGTTAGAAATTTTAAGTTTGATCAATATACTTTGGTTTTGCTAAAGCTGCAATTTACTATTGATGTAATTATACTAATCTTACATCAAAATGGCGAGTATATTAGTAACTAAACAATTAGCAACTAACAAAACGGTTTTTGTGATGCACCATTTTGAACTCCTTAGCATCGGGAAGACTATCGAGCTGTTACTACTAACCGCAACTCAACCGTTGGTTTAAAAATCTGAAAGATAGTTAGTTTTAATATTTGTAGGTAGTAATAGTCAAAAGCAGTTTTATTGCTTGTTTTGTAATGCAAAAACATAGTTAGTGTGACGACAATAAAAATTGTGCTCGGAACACGAAGCTTGTGGTTTATTTTTTCTAACCAAAGCATTTTTACCCTATTCAGAGTAAGAGAGGGGAGGGGGGGGAGGGGTGGTCGGGGAATGCCTGCGCCAATTAATTTCAATCACTCATAATTTTTACTTTTAGAAACGTGCAGATAAAGCTGCTAAATTTAATAACTTTGCCTAGATTTAATCGGGAAAGAAGATGATTGGTCTTAAAACTCATTAAGTTGACTATAATGCATGGAAGTAACTTAACAACTTGAAATGCAGAAGAATAAATGCAGCCAATTTAACTCTGAACACTTTACACTTTCGAGGAGAGTGCAGACACATTTTTACATACACAATTTGACATCCAAAGCGTCATTCACCACCGATATACATTCTTCACCTACTCGCAGTGGCAGGTTATGATTTCTGGGGGATTTAAGGAAAATTTACAACACCAGTGCATATAGTTGTTTTGTGTGTCAGCTTCCTTATTGATGTGCTTGACAATCAACCTCGTACAAACCTGGTTCTTTCATGAGGGGCAAAGAGTCTCGGATTGAGGTGCCTAAAAAACTTTTAGAAAAGTCCCCAGGAACTCAAGTTTGTTGAACTCGCCGTCTCTTTTACTGGCGTTAGCCGTCCGGAGGAAGTACAGAACTCCAAACATTGTGAATAAACTTAAGAGCTAGTTTCATTGATAACAACCAAAACAGCTTTTCCCGACAGGAAAAAAATAAAATAAGGTTTTGCTCTCAGCTGAATAATATTGTCGAAGCTTTGGAGTTTTACGTTACATGAAGTATAACAGGTTTTAAACTTGCTTACACTGTTTTTACGTAGATGTAATCGAGTAAATGTAGCATATACTTATCTATTTTAAATGAGGAGCAACACCAACTAAAAGTCTTACAAGGATTGCCTTTTATGCAATCTATATCTGGCCCTTACTCAAAATATTAAATGTAAATCAGTTTTATGTGTAATATTGCCGGTGAAACTTAATTGTTTTCTTTGATTTTCGTCCAGTAGCAGGTGTTTTCAAAGTTTCATGCATCAAAAATTGTTTCGTACTTTTCATTTAATTTGTCTTCTTGAATCAACTTTCTCTGAAATAAACAGGTGCACTGGTGTGACGCATGTAGTCCGTAAAGACTTTTTTTAAATGTCGCCATAAAATTTCCAGGGTCAGCCGGCGTCTTCATTGTTGGTAATCACGAATGTCCTCATAGTTTGTGGTGTCTGAGACTTCATCCACAACTAAAAAAAACAATAACAAAAATAGCGAGTATTATTTGTAAAGTAGATCGCCAAAAGAGCATTAGAGGACTTTGGGAGAAAAGACTCCCCCCCTCCCCCTCACGTTACCAATCTTGACTAGGCGCTGTAAAAAATTATTTTGGCAAAATATTCAGTTTAGTGTCTAAAAGAATGTTTGGCCAACTACACTGTGCAAACTATGAAATTATGTTATGGGAATGAAAAAAAATTTTAAATTTTCGCCATTTTAACGTGACTGTTACTTACCAATGTTAATCAATTCTGAAAAAGCCCCCTTGGGGAAAATTAATGAAATTAAAAAGTATTTGGTATTGAGTACTTATGTTAGAATAGAAGTCATTATCATAGTCTTTGTTATAATTATGTTGATATTGCCTCAAAATTGTTTTCAGCCACTGTAGTATTCTTTTTATAACTAGTAGTACCTCTCAATATAGTGCCAATGAACCAAAAGGAAGATAAATTTAAAGAGCACTCTTTGCATGACTTTCAAAAATGCAGAGAAGTGGTATTTGTTTGTTATAACCCAGAATACGTTTACTATACGATATATGTTGGAACGTTATAAAAACTTTATTAACGGGAACGATAAACATATTTCAAAATACGAATAAACTAGATTCTTGTTATGGTTGTATTCAAGCTATATGTCCAAGAATTAAAAAAAAAGACTTTATTAACATAAACGATTAGTATATTACAACATACGAATAAATTGAGTTCTTGTTACGGTTGTGTTAAAGCTATATGTCCAAGAATTAAAAAAAGACTTTATTGAAAGGGACGATAAGTATATTTCAACATACGAATAAATTGAATTCTTGTTTTGGTTGTGTTCAAGCTATATGTCCAAGAATTTAAAAAAAACTTTATTAACAGGAACAATAAGTATATTTTAACATAGGAATGAACTAGAGTCTTGTTATGAGAACCTTTTATAAATGAAATTTAGAAATTATGAAATGCTGTATAAAGTTCAAACTGCGTAAAAACCAAACGTTTTTGACATAAAATATCATTCTTGGGATTTCTTGTTCGCCGCGTAAAACTCAAAAATTTATTAACGCAATTTGAACTTTATACAGCATTAATATTCTTATCTTTTTACCTTAAATTTTAAGCAAACACAAGTCAAATACTTTTTTGAATAGTGAGTGTATGCTATTAGCTGCAAACAATGCTCAAACATTTTATATAAGCGGGTTGGATATACAAACTGTGTTTACTTACTCAATTTCTGAATCCATTTGTTTGGTGGGATCCATTGGTTGAAAATAAAATGGTAAATTGTTGGTTCGTAACTCCTGATAGTGATCTGCAATAAAAGAAAGCTCTAGCTTTTTGTATGCAGTACCAAACTCAATCGGAAACAAATCAACAATATGAAAATACCTTATCAAAAAAGAGGCCTTTGACAAACGTCGAATTTCAGTTGTGAGAGTCGAAATAAATTGTAGTTCGTGTCGACCAAATTTGATTTTTTCGAGTGCTCAGGTCAAGCGTTGAACTGATTTATTTAAACGAACCAAATAAGAATACGTTCTATCCGTCTCGAGCATAGAACGTGTCAGTCGATCGAAATAGAATCTGTCGAACTTAATTGGGCAACGACGAACTTAATATTACGCACTTAATTGCTTAATTTACTTCAGCTGTTGCCTTGAAAAATTCGACATTCGTCCCAGGCCTGATGTGGAATAAATCGATTGATTTTTCTTGTTATTGAAAAATACGAAGTGCAATAATTCTAACTTATTTACACGTGCCGTTTGTGCAAGTATCTCGTTGTGGTTGCACTGTTTTTCAAAAATAATCCGATAACGTTAAGGTGTTAACTGACCGACTGCAGTTTCCATGGAGATAAGATGTACCACCATTTCCTGTCTCTTTTGATAGCAATCTTTTTCAGCTTCCCAACATTGACATCCTCGATGAAAAATGTGTCCGTGCTGAAAGAGAAAAACACCACAGTTGTGCTATCTTCAATCAATTTCTCTAAGAAAATTAAGCCTATAAAATCATCCTTTTTACCTTTTGTATCGAAACAGTCATAAAAAACCATTTCAGTGTGTTTTAACTGTAAGTAATTATCATTCGGTTATTCTGCTTTCAGACTGGCCTGGAAAGTTTAATTGTTATCTGATGTGCAATATCAGACGAACTTACAAATAGCAAAGTTACGAAATTCTAGTTAACGTTTTTCGTTAAATTGTCCAAACCCTTTCTTTTTTTTCTTTTCTTATCAAAACGTACATATTTTAAAAGAACGTCCGGAAAAAATTTATTCGAACAAAGCACCAATTGTCTAGGAATGCTAGAAAATAACAAATATATCCCCCAAGCCCGCCATTACTGATTCAATGTGACGTAGATCAAGAAATTGACGTCAATTGGACGTAAATCCTGTCTCGTAACCAGGCTCATTTCACTTCACTCGGAGTTAAATGAGCCTGGGTACAAAGTTGCCGTGCTCCTTGTCTTGCCACAACAGTGTAGGAAAAGAAATGCCGGAAAGATGTTCTGCAGTGCGATTTTTGATCCCTGTTTTTTAAAACTTTTCCTTCTCCGACACCATTATATACTAGAGAGCTTAAGCACAAGCTGTCCGTCTTTCCACGGAGGCCAACCGGAAATCAAACATCAGTAGTTGTCGCGTACTTGCATACGTCGTGCGGCCGTGGTGAACGTCACGGAGGCAGCCAAGAAGTTTTTAATTCACCTCCGTGACGTTCACCACGGCCGCATGACGTGTGCAAGTACGCGTCAACTACTGATATTTGATTTCCGGTTGGCCTCCGTGACAACACGAACAGCTTGTGCTTAAGGTCTCTATTATCTTCATTTGTGATGCGGTTCGATGCAAATTCCTTGATTACGTCACAGTTAGCTAGCCTACGTGCAGACGCTGCGCACCAAAAACCCGCGCTCAGTCATTTCAGCGGTTGTATGTTACTTGACGGTTAATATAGAAATTAAGCGGCCACGCGTGGACTATTGCCAATACAACTTACTGTCCTTTCTCAAATTGGTTTCCACTCTTGTGTAAATGGTGGACAGCGGTCTCTCCTTTGGAGCCGAATATCTTGATAAACACGTTGGCGTCGGTACCAGCCCCCAGTGCGTTAGCCGTGGTTACGTCAATCTTAAACACTAAAAACACAAATGTGCGTGTCGGTATGACTGTTAAGATTTGTTTAGACCAAGGGAAAGATTTATCAAACGTCAACAAAGCTACTATTAGAATCATCAGGCACATGAAAAACTGTCCTTATTTACAATTTATTGACTAGCTATTATTATTTTGTACCAAGTTTTATATTAATTAGCAATACATTATGACAATCATGATTGGCAATGCCCGGTCGAAAAACTATATCTAAAGCTTTTTTTGTGTTGAATGACGAGTCTTTGTAAGATTTTTGTCTGTCTTTGTTGTTAACGGCTGATGGCGATCTTTGGTTTTTTGTAGTTTGGCCATAAACGGTAGGGTGTAGTGACTCTAAACCTCAAGACTGCACCAACGTTACATAAATTTATTCCTCTTTGAGCGCTTTGAAGAAGGACAAAAAAATCGTTGAATAAGTTTAAAATGAGCATAAAAGAAATATGAATTTAGGTGTGTTGGTGTTACCGGTCGCAAAGCTGACAATGTGACGGTGAAATTTGTCACCGAAATTTTGACATAGCTCACAAAACGCATTCATTTTTACAAATTGTATTAAGCTAGTACTGCGCCAAACTTCAATTTAATACCAAAGCTAAGGTGATGTGTATTCTTGCTCGTCAAGTCAAGTTCGGAAGAGGTTCAACTTGAATGCTTCTTATTAAAGCTTTGTTGGTAAAAGAAAAAGGATTTTTCTATAACAGCGGTTCAACAACAACTGTTCCTCCCCAAAATTCACGCGCTTCTTGACATACTGTATGAACTTTCTTTTTATTCTAAACTCGTTTGAAACCCGTTTTTACAAACTAACTTCTTTATCCACAAGAGTGGTGGTAAAAGCTATTAATGTTAAAATAATATGCCAGCGAGTTGATAATTTGCCAATTATTTACCTGTCTTTTCCAGTTTCTTTTCATCTTCGTACCCAAGTGTTTTCTGAAAGATCATTAAAACTCCTAAAAATAGTAGAAGACAATTCTTTTGTTGACAATTCATCTCAGTCGTGTTCCAGCGCAACTTACTCAACACTGATCTAGCTGCAATGATGCACTTTCAACCAAATGATCCTTTAAAACCCTATCTTTGTTTTCACTTCTAGGGACGGCAGATGTCCTGAATGTTATTTTAGTCTGTGGTTGCAAATTATCAACACTGAATCGATAAAAAATCTTGTTACAGGGCGAGGAAGAAAGAGTACATCTCTTAGAAATGTAAGTGAAATAACATCAAAAATTCGTGAAGTAAAGTATTAAGGCAATATTCTGGTTAAGTAAAAAATCTTAAACGGTTACACTTGGGGATTCATTAGCAAAGCTGGCAACGTCATAGATATTATTAATATTTCATTATATTTGTACATTTTTATTGCGTTTGGCGCCATTATTAAAGATCAAGATTCAATTCTAGTTTTTGTTCGGTCATTCAATTAAGTTAATTGCCTTGAAGTTTGATGCGAACGAGAATTCCTCGCAACAAAGTTTGACACCGAATGCTTTTAATGGTGGAACTATTGCTCTTATCTTAATGTTTTATAAATTTCAAAAGTTTGATCTAAAAGCCTCTTCAGTTGTTACGTTTTTTACCTTTCTCGATAACTGAATACAGTCATAGTTTGATAAAGATCCCACACACTTTTTCATCTTTCTTTTCTCTTCCGCTCAGATGTTTTCCATCTGGTTTGCCGGTTTTATACTACAAATGAAAATCATTTTAGTCCCTTCGTTTGGTCCTATATTTCGATTACCAAGTTTGGCAAGCTTTGTACGTTATGCATGTACACTTTTTTTCCTCAAAAAAGTCAATTTTTAAAAGAACATTTATAAGAACAAAGAGAACATAGAGAAATTGTACGTATTTTTATTATAAAAACCGTGTACTCATTTTGGTTTTTTTCGAGTTCGAAGGTCTGGAAGCTTAAAGCTATAGAGAAATCAAATGAATGAAGCAATGATTTTGTGCCATAATGTAACAAAATACTGTTCTCGGCCATCCCTCAGCATCGGGTACTTTCTTAGCATTTTCTTAAATTTAGTCCGATTTTCAGGCTGAAGTTCTTATAACAAAGTGTTAATAAAAAAGAGTGTAACCAACATGTAAACTCTCAGTTAAAAGCTTTACTCGAATGAAGCATGGATTCATCATGCCGAAATAAATAAGAAATAATACCTGGACTGAAATCAATGTGATGACGCCGGGAGTGAAAAAGTTTTCAGATTACTGATTCAGTTCAATGTTTAAAAAGCCCAACAAAGAAACGCCAGCCGGTTTCAACTGATCTTGTTTCAACCTTGCAGAAGATTCATAACTCAATTAACACGAGTACTTATTTGGGAGTTGGATTGAAATTGTTGTCAACGTTCAGTACAACTCGTGTATTCTTGGTTCAAGTTTTTTTTTTCAATATTCTCGTCCGCTTAACACTACAGAAACCGGAGATAAGCCTAATGTGCCACTTAGGCTTGCCGGAAAGGATTTAGATTTTTTCATAGTCATTCAAGAGTTTAACTAGAATTTTAAAGATTTGAATTGATATGTTTGACTTTATTGGACCAACTCAGATGTGGTATTAATGCTTGTTTTCGAGACTAAACATTCTGCGAAATCTTTATCAACGTTTTTACAAGCCATTCTGTCAATTAAGTGTTGCAATTCTTTGGCTAAGCTTTCAGGAAGATGGGAACTGATATCGAAATATTTCGTTTTTTTTGTTCGTATTTCGTCAGTTCGTTCGTTATCTGGTGTGGCTATCTGTCTTCACGGTTCACGCCAACACGAAGCACGGAGTGGAACTGAGATACCTATCACCAAGATAATGGAAAGAGTAGGCTTTATTTTATCTTTATAAATGACTTTATTTATGTCGCTGCTGAAACACAGTCTAAATCATAACTCGCCCCATGTATAACAACAGCTGCTGCAGACGAAATAGTTGGTGCAGCCAAGATATCCGACAAAATGAAGGAAACTAGATTATCAAATAAATATCAATTGGGTGTGTGGCAGCGAAAAAGGCAGCGTCGGAGTTCTCTCCCTATTCTTTTGACCGCGCAACCCTCTACGTGCCCAAAAATTCGATTTCGTCACGAGAAGAGTATTTCTAACCACATTGTACATAGAGTTTTCTTTTATATGTTTTTATAAAACTGGTTTTATCTTTATCAGTGAAACAGTAATCGCAAAAATACTTATGAAATCGCCTTGAAATGAGAATCGACGCAAATTAACTACAACTATGAATAAATAAAACTCTTTAAATCTTCTTTAATTTTATTAGGAGAATATCAATGCATATAAGGTGTAGGGATGAGGCTGGCATTCCTTAAGTGTCATCAATAACAGCACTAATAATAATTTGAACAAATACGTGGAAAATTCTTTATTCAAATTTGCAATCGTAAGGAGCCGCTTACAATAAAAATGTGAAAATACGGACATTGACTTGAGATTTGTATGGTTTTTTGTCGTTCTCTCTCAGATGTTTTTAAAATGTTTTATTTTATTCGTGTGTTATGTAGTATTGTTGTCTACCGCAGGAAAAGTTTGCTGTATACTCTGTAATCAAAATTAACACTTTCATTTGGTGTAATTTGCCTGAAACACTGTAATATAGTATTTTCCTAAAAGGCATACTAGTGTAATTAATTCTCTTTGTGCAGCCAAATCCAAATTCGAAGTTGCCATCAGGTGATGCCACTGATGATAGCAGGTCAAATAGCTAGGGGGCGGATAGGAGAGGGGTTTCGATGCATTTAATACAATTAAAGGGCACTGAACCTTAAAAGTGATTTTTGTCAGACAAAATCTTCAAAAGTGAGACGACGACATTTATGCATTTATTTCCTCGAGTCGAGCTGATTTTCTAAGAAACTTAGTTTAAAACACTCGTTACGTGCCGCATTGTACCGGCGGCTCAGAAATAAGTGGTAAGCGGAGAGAGAATGAGACTATGACGTCAGACGAGAGGAAGAATTGGCTCGAACTGAAAAGACTCATCGTTGAAGCAAGACATCGCACAAAAAACTCTAGACTGCGTAAAAAAGCGACAACAAAAACAGTTCAAGTGCTCGCTCGCTTCCCCATAACCTACATCACACGTTACCTTCGTTTACCGCTGACAATCTGACAAGCGCCCACGCTCAACGACGCTCAACGACCCAAAAAACTACATTCAAACTAGAATTTCTCGGAGAATCAACACGATACGAGAAAAAATCTTTTAAATATGGTCTCCACACCTTAAAGAATTTTACTTAAGAAAGGTTGATTTTAGGGTCCAGTGCAATTCCCATTTACTTGATGATTTCATGATCCCATATAAATACTGTGATTTGTAAGTCACACTGATGTTGTGCCTGGGTCGCTTGTGTTCGTGCAATTTTCCGTGACTGTACTGCCGTCGTCGTTGATGTTCCGTCCAAGTAAAGTACGGCTATACGACGCAATGTTGCCTGCAACAGTTGCGCAAACTTGAAAGAATTGCACAACGTAGTCATCCCTGAAATTTTTGTACACATCGTTTCGAAACTGGCGTTGCGCGAAGTAGAAACTGATCCTGCTCCTGCATAGCAACTCCTCATTTCGCCACCTCGCAGTTCTGTCGCTCGCCAACGCTCCAGCAGACCGAGCCGGATTGCAGGCTAACTCCTGTAACACTGCATGCAGTGAGTATGGTGTGGCCACATGAAAAAGTTCAAACACGCGCAACGCTGTATGCAACGCTACATCGTGTAGGGCCAAATTGGGTAATGGTTGAATGGTCTCGCGCTGAAATATGCATCGGCCCGAAAACCCTCCTTAATATTTAACCAATCTAACCATGTTCAAGTCAAACCAAACACCACAAAGTCTTATTAATTAAGATATTCATTTAAAAGATCTATACCGATTTAAGAAGCATGCCATCACTAAATATAAAAACCCTTCCAGCTAGATTCCTACGCACTTTTTACCAACATCTCTAAAAAACAATATGTTTCTACTGTTGTACTGTTCTCTTTGATTACTTCTAAAACATTATTTTAGTGTGAACTATCTACATTTACGATCTTAACAGGCTCGAACAAACCAAAATATTGTTAAAGAAATCGTTGATTCACAAGTTGAAAGCTAAGAAAAAATTTTGCGTCACTGACGGGAACGGAACCCTTTGATTACCGATCAGATGCTCTCCCATTGAGCTACAGAGACTCACACGGGGAGCCGAGTCACTGGCTAAGTTCTTGTCTATTCCCGCTTGATATACGTCTATTATACATTTGATAACAGAAGCAAGTAGCATCGTAATATTGGACATATCGAGCGAGCAGTTTCGTCGTTCGCTTCCACTTTGTCGCTGTTGATAAAATATCGTTTGACAACGTATGTTACCCCTCCCACTCGCATCCACGTTGTCGCTTCCATGTTGAATCGTGAAGTACTGCATAAACTGCCAATGTCTTACGTTAGAAATTGATTTCTCATAATTACGTAAGTGAAACACGAAATATTTGATATGATAATGACTAAATAAAATATGAATTCTCCCCCGGATAATTTTCGAGCTTCTGAGATCGCCGGAAAAGTGTTTTTTTTTTCTATCAGTCAGTCCAAACAAAATTTTGTCAATTTTTTCATCGTTACTGACTTCTGTTAGTTCTCTTTGGTAAATTTACTGGCGGGACTAGAAACCAGCTCTATGGCTCCGCGGTCCCTAACATTTTACATTCGTATATCACAAAGCCTGGCATACTGAATAAAACCGAAGGCCTTTATTAGTAAACCAAGGTTTTCATTCCCCGACCAGCTCCCTCCCTAAATATGAGTCTGTGCCTGTTGGTAAAAGTAATAACAAAGTTTTAGGCTGAGTTATCAATAGCTGTCATTTTGTGTCTTTAACGACCATGCCAAACTCCAGCCTCCCTGAAAACTCAGTGCGGGGCAAACAGATCGACCACTTGGTTCTGGTAAACATACATGGAGAAGGGCCAAGGAAGAAAGCCTCACTTGACCCGTACGTGTTAGGCGCCTTAGTGCACTCTTTTGTTTTCTTCCTTCCTTTCCATTTTTTCCTTTTTTTTTCTTTTTTGCTGAATCAATAGTCATTTCTTAGCGGCACTTTTCCGACACTAGGGGATGCACGTGCACCCAATGCTCCCCCCCTTCCCCTGCCTAAGCGCCTGTTGTAATATGCAATACCTATATTAAACATAATAAAGAGACCAAAATTTAAGTTGCTCAATTTTAATTGAGTTTTTAAAAAAACTCTAAAACCATGACATGAGTCGCCAACCATAAAGTCGGGTTTTCAACATGCAAATGAAGCCATCAAGTCTAAAGTAAATTGCGGGATGTTAGTTTATTGCAAAAATCTTATTATTAGGTTACTTGGGTTACCTTCAACAAGCGTACAAATCACGGCCGCAGATCTAAAGACTATTGGAACATAAATCAAGCAACCAAATGCTAGTTAGTTAATAATAATATCAATAATAATAATTAGCATTTATATAGCGCCTTTCTATAGGTACATGCTCAAAGCGCTTTTAAAACAATAGTTTACAGTTGACTCTGGTATTGAGGGTCTTAGACAGTCCGCTCTACACGGCTCACAACTATTTTCCTA
>JANVCF010246702.1:0-15610 GCA_025388745.1 Hydrozoanthus gracilis
CCTTCAAGACAAAAAATTGTGTCCGATCCTTGTCTGTAACTGCCACACACAGCCGATTTTTCGTCGCAGACAAAAAAATCGGGAGCTTAAAGACGAAAAATCGTGTAGTGTGTGGCGGGCTTAATTCGTACTAATTTTCGTGGGTATTATTATTATATTATTCATCGTATCATGTCATATGTCATATTATATCGTATCATAACATATCATAACGTATCGTATCGTATCATATCACATCATATCACGTCACGTCATGTCATGTCATGTCATATCATATCATATCATATCATGTCATTTCATGTCATTTCTTGTCATGTCATATCATAATAGATTAGGTTAAATTTTATTAAATTATATTGAATTATACTATTTCATATACTTAAATATTTGCTGATTCATATATCTATACGACCTTTTTTAACTCGTATGTACATGCTAAAGAGACAAAATTTGTGTAATGTGAGAACCTGACTAGATTAGCCCTTTGCAACTATGTCGAGTGTCCGATACAGTCATCTAACTCTAGTAATTCATAAAACGCAAGGTAAAAATGATGAAAAAAAGTGGCTTGTTAATCAGTATTAAATCTCTCCTTATAAAACACTAGCAGAAAAAGACACATAATGGAAAGAGGATAGGCGTGGATCAATCAAAGCAAGAGGATTGAGAGAAAAATTCTGTAACTTGTTCAATTGTTTTGCACACCATTCAGATTTCACAATATTCTTAAAGTTTGTTTATTTCGATAATTAACAACCGTAAAGTTAAAACCGAGTAGAGACTGAAACTAGATGTGTATCCGGGAATTCGACCGGCGTGTGACCAGAAGTTATTTTACAGCGAGAACTCGAGTTCTGTTAAAGAAAATCGCGTCTCATTTTTATAGGATTACTCCTGTTTACAACCTACATAGCCGACAGATTGTAATTAAACAATCGTTTGACCTTTTTGTTAATGATGTAAGCCAAGTTCCCTCTAAAATCGCTGAAAATGCTTCCAATTTTGTTGATCATCGGAAGGCGCATTCCATTTTTCACAACTTTTTGCACAAAAATTGATATGATGTTGAGTAAAAGTTGTTCGGATCTTCGAAAAATTACAGGAAAAGTTCTCTTGTACTACCTTTTCTTCATGGCCGGTTATGCTAAAACCAGCTTAATGGTTACATACTTATTGGAAGTTGATAACACTAACACATGCTTTTGCTTTTTAAAAAAATATTTATTAAAAACACGATTTTTTCAAAAAATTTTGGGAAAATTATTGGGGCGGCTAAAGCCCTCCAGCTAACCCTGCTGCGCGGTCCCTGAACAACCGTCAAAAGCTGGCGCCACTTCTGGTTTTCACGCAGTTTTCGAGATGAAATGGCTGCCGCTAAATTGAACAAAATATCTCGTGAATAAAATCCCGTTCGCCACACTTTCTACGAAGTAAACTATATGACATCAAAGGCAAAACCCTTCAGTTTTCTCAGTATCGACACGAGGAAGCGTTGCATAACTTAAATATTTTCATTTAGTAAAATATCATGAATGCTGCATTCTGATTGGCTACGCTACTCATAGGCTATTAGTGCCTGCGGCCTCATGGGCTATTGGCCTCTAGCCTATTCGGGCTTGAGGGATAATTGTTAATTATGAAAAGTTATTTTGAAAATTGCCGGAGATGTTCATAGTTAAATAAAATCTTAGCAATCTCTGGAAACTTTCGGAAGAGGTTTTGAAATCGTTTCTGAGGCATTTTTATGGTATTTAAAAAGATTCGGAAATCTTTGGTGGTGTTCGGAAATGTTTGTGGTTCGAAAATCTTTGGAAAACAATTCTAAGAATATTTTAAAACTATTAAAAATTTTAGGAAAATCTTCGGAAGTTTTCAAAAGTATTCCAGCGACCATTAGCGCTTTTAAAATCATTTTGACCTGAATAAAGTTATCCAATCAGCTCGAAGTAATATTGCCCTCTATGTTATAACAATTATACTTTATAGCTAAAACATCTATGAAAATTCCGCTCACTTTTTGCCGAATGACTTGAGCAAACGTCTTTAACACTATAGGCACATATTATTCAGCATTCAAATAACCGAAACAAATAGTTATGGTGTGTTTATCGTGCTATTCATGCACGCGGGAAGTATTGTGAGCACCTGAGAAGCTAGAGATTTATTAATATTCTCGAAGTATTCTTAGAATACAGGTCAATAGTATGGCATTGCCAGTTCCTGAGTCTCCAGATGATAGCGTTTATATCTTGTGCGATATTCTTAACAAAATCGCAGCCCCTCAGCATTAATCTTAAAGTATTCTTAAGTTTTCGCGATTTTCAGCCTCGATATTCTTATAAATTATATTCTTCTAAAAAAGAGTGTAGTTTAAGCTAGTCGCTTCCCTTTGAAAAACAACATCATTTTTCAATGTACTGACAACTCAAGTACTAGTGATATATACTTCACTGCCCTTCTGCTAAGCCCCACTAAATTTAGAATTATGTTTTTAAACAGCACCATCCCAGAAGCCAGAAAAAAATGTCGAACCAAATTGCATTCAATCGAGTGAATATGGTGTTTGGTGTGGAACGGTTTGTCAATGCATCTTAACAATGATTTAACTTCTAACCTTACTATATAAAGCTATGTTCTCACGTTAAATGAATACTAAATATAAATGATGCCGAAGTGATACACTTTGCAAGATGATAAGATAAAAGTTGTCATGCACATGTATAACAAGAATCTTTAGTATAGTACAGTCAAGTCGACAAAACTTCTCATCATTATTTTCAGAATTTCTTTCTTTTTTTTTTGAGACATCAAGAAACTAGGGGACTGGCTTCCAGCAACTTTTTCATCGTTTTTACAAATAAAATTACCCAGGGAGAATCTAAATTATATATTCGTGGCAGCGCTAGATTGTTTTTGTGCAAGAAGCCCATAAGCCCTGCTACAATTTTAGGACGCTAAATGATATTCTCACAAAATATCTGTCGTATTTGCCAAGGATGATCTTTGATAACAGATAGAAAAAAAATTATTTCACATCAAGAGGTGCGCTATCAGGATTTATTACTTAACGAGTTTGTTATCTCGAATTATGTCATATTTAGTGTAAATTGATAAATGGGCTGATGCGATGATGTAAAAATCTCTTCCATGGCGGCAAAATTATGACCTCTGGGATGAATCTACGAGTTTTTGATACAGTCGATAAAGAGAAATGCACGCAATAAGTCAATAAACCTAGTTTGTGCAAGTTATAACATGCAACTTTACTCGAATTCGAACGCAAAATTGGAGTAAATAAGTGTCTCCATTATATCTTGATTAAGTCTGCTGTAACTGAGAACCACTATTCGTGACATATTTTTAGTGTTCTGTGTATCAATACCACCCGGAAACGCAAAAGACGGAGGCAATGTTCGCTTACTAAACATACACAGTGTAGTTTATCTTCATGTTTTGAAGAAGATAGAGCAAGTGTTCGGTGTGTTTTGTTAAAATTAATGAATGCTAGAACCGGCATTTTTTTTTTCTTTTAGCAGTTATTATGAAGAATGTTTGGTCTTGTTCCTCCTTGTGTGCACCTAAAAAGGTCGAATTTGTAACATTTTTTAAGCTCGTTCAATGACAGTTCATATTCTGTTTAGGTTCTAAAGAGAGTGCTTTAACTAATGTAGCTATTTTTCGCACAAACATCAATATCCCCGAGTGCGCTCAAAGACTACAAATATTTGTGTTTGTTATTTTCCTGCAATATCTATAAGATAATTAATTATTATTTATCTGGGCGTGATCAAATTTCACAGGAGTTGGCCCCAGCTTTCAAACATCTTTCGTGTTTGGGGCGCATGTGTAAAAGAAATGCAAAAAATAGACGTCCTATATATTCCTTCGGGAACCATTCGTCATGTTTTAATCTGTGTCTAGCCGTTTTCTGCTTTCAATGTATAAAGTTTATCGGTTCTTTGTCAGTAGAACTATTTCTATCTTCAGGCTAAAATTGTCGCACGCAAAGCTTATTTTGCGCAGCTCCTTAAGACTGAAGAAAGTTAGGCCGCTGCTTTTTAGTCACGTTTGTACGTTTGTCGCTTTCTAGTTTTTTTTTTTAAACTTACTTACATTCTTTATATAAGGAGCGAAGGCAGTTTCTACCCTCTTACCAGTTTGTGTTAGAAATTTCGTTCCTTGACGCTAGCAAGAAATTTTCTGAGAAGGTTGAATGGGTTGAATAAAGGATTCGGTCCAGTTATAACTGTTTCACAATTTAATGAAATCAATACATATAGCTCTTTCAGCTTGTTTAAGAAGACGCGCTGTCTACGGATTGATATTTTTCTGGTCGGTTCTGCGCCCGAAGCAAATACAAATCATTGTAAATGGTAAGAGATCGCTGCTAACAGGAAATGTCAATATAGGGCGCGAAATCTGACTGGTTGTTTTATTTAGTTAAACAACTTCTAATCACTCAGCTACAATTTATTTAGATTATATTTTATATCAGGACATAAGTTTGGATCGAAGATTCAATCTCTGTGAATAATATTTTATCTTATTAACAACCACGTGTTAACCAAGTGTTTTGCCGCGTGCAAATCACAATCATTTCTTACAAGGTTCAGTCTCCAAGATGACATTCGTCGTAAACAACACGTTTTAATTTGTAATATGTAAAAACGATCCCGGAAAAATTGTTTTGTAAAGTGAGCTTTCGGCTGGTATATAAATGTAAAGCAGTTTTGTCCAGAGATCGTTTTTGTAAAGTAAACAAGTATATATGTTTGTACAGGAAGGGGATCGAGCGGGTGATGGGAGGAGGGGAAGGTGGGAGGGGGGATGGATGTTGAGGCAGAGTCTTAATCAATTTCATCAAAACCACTCTTGTCGAAACGCTAGTCTTAGAAGCACCTGCAAAATAACTTGATGTTCTTAGATACATTTATACTATAGTCTATATTACGACCCACTTCCCAAACCTAAACAAGCCACAGGCTTCCGCTCATCTGTTCTGACAGACTCTTTAGAACAGCTGACTAAAATAGAAAGGGGATTTCCCAATTAACTTACTTTAACTTATAGCTTGAAAATCCCTCCCCTCCTTGAAGGGCCAGCATTAGGTATCGTATCATGTTTTCAAATCTCTGGTCTTTGTTTACTGATTGAAGTTTCGATCATCAAAAATCTAAAACAATGTGAAATTGGATAGCGAACTTTAAAACTTTACCTTCGATTTGTTGTAATTCTGAGTTCAAATTTAACCTGAGTCATGTGCCACTTGGAGGAAGGGAGGAGCAGGTCGGTTTTTCCCTTTATTTGGTGATTTACTAAGATGTATTTCTTGATATAAGGACTTCAAGGATTAAGTGAATTAGTAAGTAGATCTATTGATCCAATTGTACACACGATCGTTAGGAGCCGGTTTTACAAATTAGGACGCTAATGGCACACCCTTATTTTTTTGTAAAACCTTTCTTTTCATAAAGTTAGAAATGCACAAAACGTAGAAATATTCTAAGACTGACATACTCACTACAGAAGCTGAGGAATGGGGAAGAAATTTTATTTTGAAAACTGCGCAAGATCAAAATGGAAATAATTTGTTGACGTTCATCAGAGCTCGCACATGCATGCACAACTGTTTGTTTTTTAATCGAAAATAACAACTGCTTATCCTGAATACTAACAATCATGTTTAAAAATATTAAACATTTTGAGAACTCGAGAATTACCTAGTAGACTGAACTAGCAGGCATATGATAAATTTTAAGCATTACTGAAAACGACCACAGAGTCGAAAACATTATAGATTTTTTTAAAAAAAAAAATTTAGCCTTTCACTTTAAACAATTTGAGAACATTACTTAGGCTGAAATCCTTAAAATGTTCAGTTAAGAACAATCAAATTCGAAATTCGGCCAATAAATCCTGTTGCTCATGAACATAACTAAATCTTATCATTTGAAAACGAAAGTCGCTTGTTATTGAAGGTTTTGGGAAGTATGCAGTGCAATACACCACTTAGCATAATTAAACTGTTTACTAACTAGAGAGCAGCGAGCGAGAAACTGAAAACGGCTATAGATATTGGGTTTGTAATCGAAAAGAGCCCAAATTAAAAGGAAAGTTCTATGTTTACTGACCCGCAAAGACTTTTAACGTTCTTGTGCAATCCAAGTCGATCAAATCCAACATACCACTTGCTGCATTAATTAACGTTTAACTTGCTTTATACATGTACAGGCATGATTTTCAAAGAAATATTCGAGGGTTTACCTAAAAGCAGTGCCGGAGAAGGAATTTAACTAAACATATTAATTAAACTGGCATCGGTGTACACGAGATTTGTCATCTACATTGCATTTTGGCAATTCTCGTATTTTCGGAGAAAGCAAAGTTCAGAATCGAGCCATGTTATTTTCAATCATTTAATTCCAATTCTGCCTCTATTGGCAGTTTTAGGTGATACGCACTTACTCGCATTCACTACTACAACTCGCCTAAAACTGAAAAGTATCCTACTGAAAGTACACAAAATCAATACAAGAACAGTCAAATTAAGCTATCAACAAGAAGAACGAGGCTCAAAAAATAGTGTTTAAGTAAAAGGTTTTCTTTTTGATTGGTAGAAATTGCTTTTCAAGCATGCTTTTGTAATTACTACTTCCAGTTTAATGACACGAACTGAATATTGTAGAACTTGTAGAAATCTTTCTTTCAAGCTCCGCTCACATCTTGTTGTAATACATACTCGGTTGAAATCAAGATTAATTGTATGTCTAAATTAAGAAACGCCTCGAGGTTTTTTCTTTCTAGAACAAAGGATTATATTTAATTCAAACAAATTGGACAATTTAAGTTTTGTTTTTGCCCGTTAAACAAGCTAATAGTTGTGTAAGTAATTAGCCCAGCATAAAAACAGCCATACAATACAACTCAAAAATTTTGAAACTAGAAGTTTACGTACGAAACCCAACTAAGTTCTTTGATAACAATTAGAGTACGTAATTGAACAAAAGACATTACCAATTTAGCAGTTCATATACGAATAAATGAAAACAAAACAATCCGTTACAGCTAGTTGCATATAACGACAATATTTTAGAAAACCAAAGAGTTATAAAACAATAGCCCCTCACAGTCGGTCACAACAAAATTGTCGAGCACTTACTCGTCACCGCGATTAATTATCAAACGTTATTTCCTCGGGTAATTAGGTAGATTTTCCTGCTCGTCTTACAGTAAGTGGCCACACCCGATACGCAATTTATGAGGTGTGTTTGATAAACCATCGGTATTTTCTCCATAGTTATTTGACGTGACAAATTGCTAGCTCAAAAACGTTGAAAACAAAGGTTAAAATTAACCGTAAAGTGTGGAAATAGAACTTTAAAATGGCGCTTTGTATCTTAATCCTTCAATGTTTACGTTGAGAGATGCTATCAAGATTTTTACAAAGAACTTTTCACATTGGTTTAGGATCGGCCTTGAACACGAATCAGAGGTGTAAGCTGGTTGTAATAATGTTGTATATTTACCAATTATTAATTTCTCAACGGAAGAAAAAAATTAAGGCAAACAGAAATGTAGTTTCGGGGATCGTATGGTAAAACAGCACGTTTTTATCGTTTTTCTGCCAAGTTTTTGAAAGCTAACTTAATACAGTTCTTAATTGATTTGTTGCATAACTGACTATTTATTGAATCGCCCTTTCAAGACAAGCAAAATGAATTGATTGAGACTCTATTTTGTTACCTTAACACATGTTTTTGGCAGGATAAGGCCAAACGATTAACATGAATAAAGCTGTTTTTTTTCAACTCGACACACATTGCAAATTGCAAATAAAATGTTGTATCTTAAACAAAGAATCAAGTGGAAATTAGTAACTGAAGGTTACAATGTTGAGAAGAGGAATTCCGCTGCATGCTTGATTACATCTTGAAAACGTACTTCGTCGATTCATGAACTGTTCGTGGCTTGCAGAGCCAAACATGCAAATGCCGGCATTAATTGCTACACAAGTCATAGCTCATGTGAACCTCTTGTCGACACTTTGTGCCTTGCGGTGCGGAAACCATTTTGATGGCTCCTAAACGAATCACTAAAAGCGACTAAATTGTTAAATGCTCTCCCATGACGCCAATTGCATCGCTCTTCGCTTTTCTACTTGAACCAACATCTGTTAATGATTAAAATTTGTTTGTTGTTTTAAGGAATTTAATAAAAGCTTGACATTCCAACAGAAAGACACTTTGACGCAAACTTGCACGGACTCTCGTCAAGTTAGAAGTGCATTTCACAATTAAGTAATCGAGGGTTTACAATGGCGCGCAACTGAAAGAGTATCCATATTTGAGGTGGTTCCATGAGAAAAGGACAAATCTATATCCTCAGAAATAAGGCCTTTGATTTTGAAGTAGGAGTCTTTAACACGATATTTGCCGAAATTACAAGGGTTCAGTATCATTTAAAGTTTTGAAGTTACCGCTTGCCCCAGCTTTGTTCTTTCCGGTCTTTGAAAGTTGTAGTCAGTTCGGGAAATATGACTAAAAATCGTTGAATAACACATATTGACATTCGAGAAATAACATATAGATATTTATATCTGGAGTGGGCCTGGAGTAGGTAGCAATGGAGCTGGATTCAATTAACGGAACAATTATGACAATTAAGATTTGTAATCCCGAAGCTAAACGCTGAAAGATGTTCTACATTTACTGACATATATTTTCCGAGGCAGTTCTAGCTTGATTAAGTTCGTGCTATGAATTTCTCAAAGTCGGAATTTTAACACAAATGCTGCCTGATCGAGAAATAAAAGTCACGCACACATTCAAAGCGTTTTTGAAAGATAAAATATACCTTTAGTGTAGAGAAAGCTTAGTTGAGTTGAAATCAGGGTACATTTATAATTTCATTTGAGGAGAGACCTCAATGTGTTTTTTTCAACAAAGGTTTTTGTTTTTTAAAAAGAGTACGGAATATATTTCAAGTTTTGGTCGGACAAAAGCATATGCTAGAATATTATATTATGGATAGCTACAACTATAAAACGGCTATGATCGAAAACAGACCTTATGTACCGTAAAAAGAATTATGATAAAAAGGTTTAGATCATGATGTAGTAACGTATAATTATTGCTTCGGCTAGTATATTGAATAAACTTGCGATGATTTTATCTCTGTACATATATGATAACCATTATTTCTTTCAGCAGTAATTGTTTCCAATAAGAGCTCATAGCTCTAAAACCAAACTTAATTTCAAATCATGGTATATTAAAAACCTTTTAAGTTTGATTCAAAACATGTGTTTACATGTAAATGACTCACAAATAACATTTAGGCCAGGCTAAACAGCAATCTTTTAAGGTGCAGAGTTTCCAAAAGCTTGTCCGAAAACAGTCCACAGCCATCTGTTACCTTTGAAATTTTATACTCGCTCCTTCGGCTGCCACGGATACAAACAAACAAGACTTTATTCTGTTATTCCTCGAGTTGAGAAACTATTTCTTGTAGCATGTTAAATCTTATTAAAGGAAAACACTTTCAAAACTCTCATGGAACGTTGCCGATGTCTTTGAACCTCTCTTAAACTTGGACACCTCAAAACTGATAAGACAACTAATTGCATCTTAGTGTGCAAAGATCTTGCATGCCTCAACTGTCCTTTCGAGGAACGGTGCCACGACACGAAACAAATTTTTGCCAAAAGTGCTTTTGTTATGAGCCTCAAAATGTTTCCTTAACTAGTAAAAGACTGACACTCTAACTTCGTAGTCCGAAGAAAGCTCTGGAATCTGTTTTGGAGCGACTTCAGGGCATTTTCTAAAAGTTAGTTTTTGATTCAAAACGTATAATTGGATTGAGATCCTCCAAATTGTTAAGCTTTGACCTCGATTAGTCCGAGTCTGGGAAGCTATTACAGAGCTCTTCTAAGCGAAGCTTGACTTTATATCCTGTTTTTTATATAATTGATCATCGTCACATGTCCATTATCGGTTTGATGAGAAAGACAGTTGAAGTTTGATCACTTTTTTTTTTTTTAAACGTTAAGAGCATTGACCAGAGATGGAGCGGAGGCTTGTTGTTCAAACGGCTTTCCTTCAAAAGTTAATAAACAAAATTCATTTTAAAGAGCGGAAAAGATACAACAAACAAACATAAACTTTAAACAAGGACCACTTTCCGCGGAATAACTGTTTTTCCTCCCTGTTGAGTAAGCTTCTTCCTCGTTGTGACAGTCGGAAATATCTCCCTCAAGTCTGACAGCAAGCGATTTAGTTTCAAGCTTTATTGTGTACAATGTCGTAATGTTTTACATTTATCGATACACTATCAAACTCTAAACACAGTTAAGAAACAGCCTTTCGAATAAGCACAATACAAATACGGATTAAGTAAAAGTAAACACAATTTTGAACTACAAAGCAAACAGCACTAATAGTCAAACAATTAACATTTTCAATATTTACACACTAAATATCGTCTAAGAATCTTGAAGGATGCTCTTCAATTTCTTACGTTGCATCAAGTGCTAATCCAGCCGTATCAGATTAGATCGAATCATAGCCATAAAATTACTGATAGTAAGCTGACGAGTTCAGAACGGACGGGCGAGTGGCAAATCATTTTGCTCCGCACTTAATGTCCGCACACCCGATAAATGGAAAAGAAGAAGAAATTTGTGAGGTGTTTTTACTGTTACTGACATTTGAGTTAAGAGCGCAACTTGAACTTCCTCTCTTTGGTTCACTCGGTTTGCAAATTGCAGAGCCTTCGATATCGTTCTGTTGCACTTGTTCTTTTCCATTACCATTGGGATTTTTAACGTTTGCAGCTGTGATATTCTGGTTTTCCGAAACTTTCATGTCCTGCTTTGAACTCACATCCTGATCTTGACTAGTGTTACCGCCATCGGAGTCCATATCTCGTATTAGTCTATCCAAAAAACGGATGTATTTCATAGAAAGTCTCAAGATTTCGTTCTTCGACAATTTTCTCTCTGGTGGATACGTCGGTAAAAGTTTTCTCAGTTCAGCAAAAGCAAGATTGACGTGTTGCTGCCTCCATCTTTCTCTACTGTTCGTGTATAAGCGTTTGAGGTAGGCCGATCGGCTGCCGTTACTAGTACTGTTGTAGTTAAACTGGGTTAAGCGTCGGTGGCACGGACCGTAATGGACTCTTGGTGGTAGTGGAATGTTTGGTGTTGGACTTAAGCTTGAATCCGAGCCACTCGAACTACAAGTACTGAGCGGTGAAGGTATAAACGGATCTACGGCCACAAATTCCGACATTCTTTCAAAGGTTATTAAATTCACAGCAGTAAACCGTCCAAGACTGTGTCTCGTTGTCGATCTGCGTCGTTTTGGCCTGAGCGACTCCTCTTTAAATTGATTTAGCCAGCTTCTACTTGTCAAGTGTGTGCCTCTGTACCCTGTTTTCGATTTATAGTGATCCACATAATTGCTTATTCATTTAAATCTTAAGGCGATAACCTTTTGTCGCGTTTTTTCGGTGTTTAGGATATTACTCTGGCACAGCCCTCGTGTTGTCTCGTGTTTCTCCCCTTCCGGCCAGAAATTAGCCTTTGACGGCTCGGCACGTCTGTCACACCAAAATAGAACATCAGCCAATCAACTCCACTAACATACAATTGGTCTATTGAGTTATGTCAAGGCGTTTACAAAGTTCAATTAACATTCATTAACACTAACAGTAATTGTGTGTGGCCCTGATTGTTTCTACCAAAAAGTATTTTGAAACCCTGAACGGGAATCGGTATTTCGAAGGGACCACGCGCGCACGCACGTAAATTCTCATTTTTTGAATTATTCCTTTGAAGAGATCGGAAGTGGATATTTTGTTAGTGCCAACCGCTAGCGAGTTAAAACATGTTTCTTTTAAACGCATTGAAACAAACCGAATACGAAGATGTTGCGTTTTCTTTTGGCATTTGTTTTACTTTCTGTCGGGCGGGAGACAAAGCTGTCTCAAAAAAACAAAGAATAAAATTCAATGATCTTTGTTATAAAATCTTTTAAAGTGTAGTTAAACGAAACACATATGAAACACACGTCAACGTGAAGAGTGCGTAATTAGCGACAGAAATAGAGAATAGAACCGCAGTGATTTGATATGGTTGTGTTTTCCTAAACCACAAAATTAAAAAATAAACATACCGCACGGTAATCCGTCCTAAATCGAACAGGATACATTTTTGCGGTGGCAAAACTGTTTCGAAATGGCAAACGCCAATCGAATGCACGTCAAAACACGGGGTTAGCTACTGCTCCAACTTAAATGGTCACAGCAAGGCAAAACTGAAATACAAATATAATAAATTATCCAGATTATCTGCATACGAAACATTTTAAACATTTTACTTCTGCTTAAGCCCTTGTCGAACAAAACTTTCCTTTCGAAAAATCAGATCCATGAAAAGCGATAATTCGTTTAGCTCCTTTTATAATGTGGATTGAACTTTAAAAATAACGTTTAAATCAGGGAAATGTCTGTAGTTCTTGAAGCTTACAAAGTTTTGGTTTCTAGTAAATAATAAAAATGGCAATAATGATAATTCTGAGCTTTGGTTCAGTTTGTTTCATCATCTTTGGGCGGAATTTTCAGGGTCACTCTTGGGAAGTTACACTTCAAAAGGGTCGGAAAAGGCGGAACAAACAAAACAAACTGTGGCTTTTGTTTGATCTTCTGCTGTCGTGAATTACTTGCTAAAATCGAGATATATTCTTTTGTTGGGCAGCAATTGTGTCTACACTTGCGCCGAACAAAGGCTACACTGAGTTTTAAGGTGATGGACTAGAGTGCAAAAGAAACCAATTGAAAAAAAATAAATTAAAAGTAGGGCCGGCTTTTTTTATTTTTTGAGATACTACTAATGACTCAACTCTGTAGCCTTACATTGCTACCGGCTCTTCTAGCTAGACAACACGCCTCATAACAACGTTTGGGTGTGAAGGGGCCCAGACACTCAGATAATATACTATAAGAAGAACAGATCTCCACTGACGAGACGATACTTTAACGCACGTGGTGAAAATATTAAAAAATATCACCTGCTATACCACTACTAACAATTTGTCCAATATACTTGTATACATTTTGCAAGCTCTGAATTTCTAAGCCGTAGAAGAAATCATTAAAATATGCGCTATTCAGGCCTAAAACTTAAACTTTTGTTTAAACATTTTATACCAACGTTTTACAGATATACTCCCTTTCTTAGTTGTGCATAATAAACCAATATTGATACTAAAAACTACTTCTGAATTTGGTCATGATTATTATGTCTGTATATCTGATTCTTTGTAAAGAAATTGCGTAGTTTTGTAGAACAACATTATTTTTTATGTAAAGACTGACTTTTAAGTCGATGCGCATTGGTCAATCCTTTACTATGCTCAGCCGTGCACTCAACAATCATAATTGCTTTGCCGGTTAAAAGCCTTAAAAAGAAACATGAATGAATATTTTCCGAACCAAAATTACTACACTATAATTATATAATCCGACTGTGCATGCAGAACGCCTCATAACTATGCCCGAAAATTCAGTCGATAAACTACAGTAATTCTGCGCAGATATAATAACTGACGAAGTTGCTATATATTTTGCTTTTCCTACTAGGTTCTTAAAAAAAGTGTTGAATTATGATAAAGCATAAAATGCAAGTAGACTGTGCTTCAAAAGTTGAGTTAAAATCCAATTTCTTAAACCTCAAAAGTATGCCAGAGTTTCTTTCTCGCTGTTTCCTCTAATTAAATGACCGACACTTTAATGATCGAAGAGCCAAAAAAGAATAAACAAATAACTGATTGCCACAAAAACTTTGCTCCAGGTTTGAACAAAGCTTAAGAAAATAAAGTATAAAAATTAAAATATTTTTTTTTTACAAAACGAACTGCACGTTATACACGGTTGTAGTTGATGATAACGAGGTTTTTTTTTTTTTTTTTTTTTTTTTACCTGACGAAGACAACAGTTTTGGTTGCCAAAAGCTTGCACTCCAAATACTTTAACAGTGAACCAGTTTTTTCATTTTTATAACTGCAAAACCGAAAGAAAACTTGTTTCTGTAGATTTACTTTGGCTGAGGATAATCAAGATAATGCTCGCAGTTTTTTTAACTGTCCGTTCCTATATTATGAATAAATGTAGAGTCATGAGTTTTCCTGTCTTCCTGAGCTGTAATCAATAACCATCCCTAAGTCATATTTAAAGGTTAAGCAAAAATACTCAACAGTAACAAAACGCAGACGCTTAGCCGTGTGTATATTTCGGTAAATTTTTGTTGTCTGGCAGATTATTGTGCAGTTTTGGTTACATTCTTGCTTTGTATTGACACTTTCTGACGGCAATATTGCAATTGTCACTAATCCACCGAACTCACTCAAGCATTAGTCATTAGCCCGTCTGATCGCGCTAGTCATGCTCTGCATTTATAACGGTTCACATTATTTCAATGCCTGGCATGTGGGAACAGATTATCAAGGGGTAATGCCAAGATAAGCCATGCACTAAAGATTATTGAAAAAGCTTTTCCTCTCCAAAAAAATAGCAGTTTACTATTACAACGATATTAACATTATTCTACCAACAGGAAAAGGGCCCCCCAATGTTGCTATCCCCCGAAATTCGGATACAACGTGCTGTTGCAAATTTTCAGATATTGCTTGAATGCACGCGCGCGCGCAACTTTTGATGCATTTCACGGTTTTTTTTGATAAAAATGCTCTGTCTCGTATAAAAATGGGGTGCTCACCAAGGATCATTTGGGGGGCCCAGTTGTAGAAAAAGCGTTTAGAAATTTCAAGTTTCATGGCCTTTGACTTCGTAGCTCTATGTGCTAGTGGAGCTTATAGTTTTTCACCGTTAAAACCGGATTACACAGTAAGCTCCATTACCGGCCAGTTTGAATTCTGCTTTTATCTATATTCTAAGCTTTGGGAGCTTTAACATTTTACACGTATATATGCGTGGTTATTAGTAACGCCGTGTAGCCTGAACTCAGAACCTAAATCTACTTTTATTACTTGATTTTGCGCAACAAAAGTACTCTACTCGTATGAAAAATTACAAAAATACTCTACTCGTATAAATGGCGCCCTATAGCCTGAACTCATCCTGAAATGTACTTTTATTTGATGGCACTACTCTTGATTTTGCGCAACAAAAATACTCTACAGTTTTGAGAAATTTAGGAGATGCTATAAGGCACTAAGCAGGGTGGCCCAGTTTTATAAAAATCGTTTAGAGATTTCAAGTTTCATGGCCTTTGACTTCGTAACTACATGTGCCAGTGGAGCTTATAGTTTTTCACCGTTAAAACCAGATGACACAGTTTTTCTACGCTTAAGCTCCATAACTGGCTAGTTTAAATTCTGCTTTTATCTATATTCTAAGCTTTGGGAGCTTTAACATTTTACACGTACGAACGCGTAGATTTTTAATACTGACGCCGTATAGCCTGAACTCAATCTAAACGTACTTTTATTCGATGGTACGACGCTTGATTTTGCGCAACAAAAATACTCTCCAGTTTTGAGATATTTAGGAGATGCTATAAAGGCACGCAGCAGTTGGGGGGGGGGGGGGGGGG
>JANVCF010246813.1:0-15606 GCA_025388745.1 Hydrozoanthus gracilis
TACCCTTGGTGCCATGCTGCTGTTAAGCTTCCCTATCAAGTGGAAAACACCATCATAGACCTGAGTGAGCCTTCAGAGTACGTTCAAGACCTTGACAAAGTGAATGTCTCTGATGCGAACATTACCAGAGCAATTTACCGAAAGGATCTGCCATCCCGTTATATCGCTTACTACGAGATTGAGGCTGCGGGGAAATACGTTGTGCTTTCTACAGGACCTGAAACGGGTGATTATCGTGAGGCAGAGAGTGGACCCTCTCCTCGACCAACCGACTTGCTGATTCTTCAAGCTAGAAAACATGGCCAGGTTTGTGTTCTTTGTAAATGCTCTTCAGCTACATAGTTGTGGATGGAAAGAAGGTCTTATTTGTTGATGTTCATGCTTTGACACCACAACATTTTCTGTTAAGCATGCTAAATTTATTTTGCTCTCTAGGAATGTTACAAGTTCTTTCGCCTGAACGCATTTGGTCTGACGATGTGCGAGAACCAACTTGGACAAGCAGTGGCTGCAACTTTCAACTGGACTTCTGATGTTGCTAAGGAATGTCGGTATAAAACTTTAATTCTTTTTCAAAAGTCTGACATTGCTTGAAGATGGTAAAAAGTGTTTTAAGGTTTGTGTATATGTTTATAGATTAAGGGTTACAGAGTTTCTACTGTTCTCATTGGCAGAAGCTCGTGTATTATGCCTGTTATATAATTTCCGGTTTTCACCTGACCTCATAGCGGCCATGTTGGCGTTCTTGAGCAAAGTAATTTTAAATTTTGTCTTTTGTGTAGGGAAAACAGCATGGCCGCTTCGTCTTTTGTCTTTTGCGTCTCAAGGGAGTGCATTAAAACCAAGAGATATCACCTCGCGCGAGGTTATTAGAGTCAGCACGAGGACAGTTGTTAAACACAACCGCCTTAGTCGCGTTTTGTGGATCTTTCGGAGAAACAGATAAACGCTAGTCCGAAGAGCATTAATGCTTCAACAAAAATTTGGGATATATTTTCTAAAGTTTGCAATAAAAATATGAAAATTGTGTTAATTAGTGACGGAAAGGTAAAACTCCTACGTGACTGAGTAAATGACCACAATAAATAAATTTTGTTCAACTTTTTCCCCTATTAACAACCTGAGTAGCTTTTCTAAACAATCATCTGGGTGGTGAATAATCCCCGAGATTCGGCAATCAATTGTTAAATACATTTAGATATTATGCATGTTTTTTTTCTCATTTATAATCTAACAGGTAGTTTCACCTCGGTTTGCGTTGAACTATGTATTAGACACCTGAATAAGCATTCTGAATAAATAACTGGGTGTGAGATTTTTAGGAAATGACATCAGCTACAGGCGTAAGAAAACTAAGCTTCTACTGCTTTCCTTTTTTTAACCTTCCTAGCTCAGTTCATAAATAATGAGTTGCTTCCTTTTCAAATAGATCACTAACTGGAAGAACCTTGACGATATGGTTAGAAAGGACTCCATACTCTTTACAAAGTCCTGGCGTCAATGGGCTCCGGAAGTTAAAAAATCGTCTGATTGGAAAACCGTAGAAGTGCTAAACAAGAACAAAGTTTCCAGTAAGTTTGAAGAAGAAGCAATTGCTGTGGGGTCTGTTGTTAAAGTTGCCCTCGAGGAGGACTTTGAGAAGGTTAAAATATACGTCCGCGAGTTCGGAAAAATATTCTCAAGAAAATCATTTGGGAAATGGCAGAGTCGTTTGTGTCAAGTACTTGTTAATGTTTGCTCAGGAAATGGAACTACTGTCAACAAAGATGTTATAAAAAGAACGAGCAATGGTCTCCCATATTTACAGCTGGAGGTGAAAAGAGAAGGCGTTCGGAAAATTCTACAAAACAAAGAACTTGGATTTGAACTTGCAATTTTTTCTCAAAAAGGAGAAACTGCAATAAAGCATTTTGCAATCGATCTGAGAACGACCAGAAAAAAGCGATGGTCACTTGGTGAGTTGAACGTTTTGAATAGAATAGAGTTTTGTATTTTCTTAGTTAGATGTTTCGGAATTGACTCTTACTCGCCGCCGAGTCTCAATAAGTCACCCAACAGAATGCTTGTTTGTTTGTCGAATTCCCAATCAGAAACGGGACTTGGTAAAAAGTGAATAGAAATGAGGATGACAGTTGGAACCTCTGAATCAACTAATGCTCATCTTTGCTTTCTTCTGAAATTTTGTTTAAAATTTGCCATTAATTTGCTCCGTCATGCTTATTCAAAGCGTAAAAGTTTCAAAGAAATCTTGATTAAAACTGTTTTGAAACAATCTCATGTTAGAAAGAAAGTCAGAAATGTTGAAGAAAGGAATGAAACATACATAATTGACATTTTAAACAGAAACTCTTGATTTACTTGAAACCTTTAAACATTTTACGTCTTTCATTCTGTGTTTTACCATTTATATAGCGAATTACTGTCAGTAGCAGTGTTTGTGAGGGGTGGGAAAACTGTCAGGTTTAATTTGCATTGGGCGCTTTATATCTACAGTTTCTGCTGGTTCATGGCGAGAGTGGTCGATCCCATACGAGCATCTTTTCCCTGACTACAATCAGCACAGCTGCTGTGGATGCGTCAGCGGCTGTACGCCAGTGGCCTGGGCGCAAATTTTTGCTTACTACGACAGACTTGCCCACCGTTATTGGTGGAGAAACTACGGCCATAGCAGAGGATTATATTGATGCGGTGGTGGTTGCTGCGGGTCGCCGAGCTGTGTCGCACCAAAAAAATTGAGTTATTCTGTGAAACGATTTGTTGAGAACATTGGGAACCTACTGCGATGATGGAGCTGGGGCAACAAAGCGATCAAGCATAGCGCGTATCTCACGATGGTATAAAGCGCGTCAGGGAAGAAGGGCGAAAATAGAGTTTTACCCATCTTGGATGAGAAGGGGGAAAAGAGCTTCCTCAACAGTTGGAAATAGGATTATTTACGGCTCTGAAGGCGAGGCTCGCAACAGAGTTATTCAGAATTTGAAAAGCAGTCGCCGCTACCCTGCTAGCGTTAGCATCGATGTAAGATTTGTTGGTAATAAAAACAAGGGTGGCCATTCAGCAGTTGTTACCAAATACCGTGAGAGGGTAAGGAGGTATCGCAAGTGGCACTGCAGAAAAGTGGGATGGTGGTGGGGACGTAAAACAAAGTGTGGGTACAAATTGTACAACCATTACAGTCGTAAGTTTTGTTACCGCATGGGCTGGGGTGGTAAAAGAAACGCATGGCACAAGGCACTTGCAAGCACAGCGGGCATTCCAAAGCCTTATTAACCTTTCCGTTGTTTTTTTTTTTTTCGACATACAATTGAATCGAAAGGAAAGAAAATATGAGTGCATTACCAGCAAAACGACCTTCTTAATTGTGGTTCTTTTTCAGTTCAAGCGCATTGTTTACGTAATTTATAAGCCAAAGATATCTCACTGTCAAAAATGCTTCTAAAGTTTAAAGCGTAATACCTGCGAGAACTTGATGCAGCTGGGCAGACAGTAAAAACATCGATCTTGCCTGGTTACAAAGTGCTTTGTTCGAATTAAAGACAATGCTTAAGAAGCATCTCGGAAACTATAGACTATATGTATATACTTATTACTAGTTTAGGTTTTTTGCTGTTTTTATAATTGGAGCAAATTCATTTTTGGAGTCATGATTAAGGAATTATCGTAAAATGTGTTTGTAGTGATTTAGAAAATGTAGACAACTAGACTAAGGAGACTTCATTGACAATCTGGTTATTAGTAAGAAAAAAAAATTAAAAACTAAGAGATGTTTCAACTGCTGTAATCTGTCTTTTTACTTTTTGATTTTTAATATTCCTTGGATAAACTTCTTGGTTTTCTTCTTTCTTTATCTAATTAATGATAATAATATTAATAATAATAATAATAATAATAATAATGATAAAAATAATGTTTAGCATTTCTATAGCGCCTTATTCCATTATTATAGGTATATGATCAAAGGCGCAATGGTTTACAGTTGAATTTGGTATTGAGGGTCTTAGATAGTGCGCTATATACGGCTCACTTCAGTTAGTATTAGACGGACCACGACACCGGGATCAACAAGTGTTGTGGATATTTTAAGTCTTCCGATAGGAGATCGAGAGACTGGGCATACGGTTTAACGTTTTTATCCGAGAAGACGCGAAGCTGTAACAGTTTGCAGATGTTAGGGCAAAGGCAGCACCTTCTCCTCAGTTTTTGTGGGGCCCTGGTTAAGTTCTGGCACCGGGAATCGAACCCGGGCCTCCCGCACGACAGACTGACGCCTTACCAACTGCGCTAACCAGGCGGCGGTTCACATTAACTCTTTTTCCCTAATTTCTGCCTTTCATTCCGTTAAACCCTCCGTTAACATATTCGGTGGCTCGCTCGGAATTGTTCTACAATTATACAGGGTGAACAGGTTGTGGAATTGCAAACAGTTCGGACATCCTGCTAATGAACAAGAATTATTTTTATTTTTAATTTCAACAACAAATGCAGATCATGTCTTTAAGAATAGAAAAATGGAGACATATCGCAAAAAGTTTTTAGTATTAGAGAACTATAGAAAAGCATTGGTTTACGAAGTTTAAGAAACGTGAGAAAAAATACGCCAAGATACAACTTGAAGAGTTTTGGAATTTTTTTGGTTATTTAAAAGTTTCCCCTACATCCGATCTCGCGCTGGGGATATTTAACAAAAGTATGACGTCACGTGGTTCTGCCTCAGAAAAACATCTGTAACTTCTAGTGTTATCAGTTTTTTTTTATAACTTTGTATGTTGTCACTGGCTAACTTATTTTCAACGATAAAAAACTGTTTTTTTGCAAGCAATAAAAATGGTGGCGGATTTTTATTCAGTGTTGTGTGAGACTTTCAAAAGCGTTCTATGTGCTCTCTTACAGAGCACTGCCATTTGCGCTCTCAACCAATCAGCGCGCGAGATTTACTGGGTTTATTTTATAACTAACGGTATAACGTATAAAGAAGATGCAATTATTCTTTTTCATATTTAAGAAAATCCTACTATAACATTTAATGTTAAGTTCCTTTGTTATAAAAGTGTTGTTTAAAGCACAGTGTACTGTTTTGTTTTAAAATTTAGTTCCTTCGCGGGATACAAAATTACGAGAAGAAACTTTATCTCGATTGTTAGCAAGATATTTGGGTTCTTGATCAGTTTGTAAATAAAAGAAAGAACAAAACTGTTAAAGAGCGTTTTCAATGTGTCTTGGTTTTCAATTCAGAAAATATTTTGTGATTTAAAAAACAAAATGCGATAGAAACTCTGATAAAGAATCGTAGTAACAAGGTCATTCCATCGAAATAGAGCCCGCACCTAGATTTTTGTTAAACTTTCCTCATGTCTTAATCATTATATGTAAACTGCAAAAATGGAATAAAAATGGGGTGTGCCCGTGCAGGAGCCCATAACTAGGAGCGGTCAACTGCCATAATGGGCCTGTGTCACGGCGTTTTGACAGACCAATCTATTTTTAGATCGCTTGCGTGGTTAAAATTTGTCTGCGCATGCGTGTCAAAAAAAAGATTGTGACAGTTGAATAGTACACTTGTTTTATTATTTGGTAATTTACATTTTTCATTTTTGTGGCATTAGCAGGTCGATGAACACTGTCTACAACTTACAAGTATTGGCGGGCCATAGTCAAAAGAAGATAGCAGAAAATCGCTTACTGTCGGTTCAGGTTTTCACATTTCTTGTTTGGAGTTCATTTGCTATAATTGCCTTTGAAACACTTATGGCTTCACGATTCAACTGTCTGCCGTAAGAAACTTTGCAACCACGGACAGTAATGTTTTTTGCGAGAAAACTACCGAATTTAAATGACAATGATGGCGAAGTACTACTCGTGACGAGAGCGGAAAATTACTACATACAAACAATTTCATGCTATGAACATCTTTGTGTTTTTCAGAAAAGTTATAAAATGAATTCCAGTCAATTCTGTGTATTACTAGCAGTTTTAATCAATGAGGAAGTATTAATAAAGTTTTTCCATTCATTCAGTGAGAGTGTAAAGAGTTTTTGAAAAAGCGCAAACTTCGCCCCAAAACAATTTGCGTGTTGCGACTGCTGCTTTAATTAGGGGTTTTACCGTTTTTCTCTGCTGAGCTTGCTGTAAACAGCTCACAAGTTACTTTTCTCGGAGCATACTTTAGCCAAGTAGAGTACAATATTGTAAAGTCACTAAAACCCAGTTCGCAACTCGAGCGCTCAGCTAGCTGTCTAGCAACTGAGAGCAAGTACGAATTTAACAAACGTTGAATTCTATAATGTAGACTTGTGTTGTTTTTGTAAAATACAATACGTGGTACTAACAAAGTTCTTGTCGTTTCTTTTAACTAAATACCAACTTGTGGAAGAAAACAACACGGTCAAGCAATTACTTTAGTTTTGTTTAGATTTTTCACAAGGAAATGGCGTCACACACGCGCGGTTCAGCAGCCAATCAGACAAAGTCACCTTTGTTGTCATTGGTTGGAATTCGCGGAAAAATAAAGCTAAAAATAGCCTGGTCTGTCCAAACGCCGTGCCACTTACCCAATGCAGTTGGGCGGTCCTAGTTATGGGCTCCTGGCCCGGGTTAACTTTTGAGATATGATTGATACAAATACCCCCTAATGGGCTATTTTTCTGTTGTTGTAAGTTTGAAATTACTGAACTATAAATTTCTTATGTGGCCAACCAAGATAACATCAAGAAGCGTAAGGGAATGAAGGATTGTAACGTAAAGAGTTCTCCTGGATTAGGAGAATAATTTTCTCGTGGTTTTCAGCAAAAACATTTTTGGTAAGGAAGCACTTTTGTGTGCTTTTGTTGTTACTATATTTCAATACTTCAAAAAAAAAACATGCATTGTATTCTTGTCTATGTTTTTTATATTTTTCCACACTTGCAACACTCAGAAATTTCCTGTTTTTTCTCTTCAGAGAGTCGTGTTGAAATTTGACTGACTGACGAAAAAAAAATTTGGGGCACCCGTGCTTGTTTAGGAGAAACTCTAGGAAAACTGGCAAAACATATGCTTTTTTTGCCCCATTTGTGGGGAGACTGAAACCGAGTTAAACAAAAAGCCCCATATATTATGAAGAAAATTACTTTTTTGCATTATTTTTCCTGATATGTCTCCGAGAGCTCAACATTCACTAGTATATGACAGAATTGTGTAAACATTATAAAGTTTCTAATATGCGCAGTAAAGATGCGCAATGCAAAACTGGGGAATTACCTTAAACTCATTTTAAGATATTTATGTTTTAGCTTGGCTCTTAATAGCTGTTCTATCAAGAGCCAAGCTGAAACAAATAAACATCTAAAATTAACGAGTTTAAACTAACAATAAAGCTCAATAAAGCTTCTTTTAATAATGTCCAATGATCTGTACTGCTGATCTGTTCAGTGATTCAAACGTCTTTCATTGAACCGGTAATCGCAAATACAATGTTATAGAAGGTTGAAGTCCCTTGAGTACAGCACTCGCTTGACACTTTCAAGGTTACCGGTTCGCTCTTTACTTGTCGTGAACTATGACAGCCCCACGGGAAACTCTAGGTTCTTTACAGTCTGTCTTTTTGTTCTTTTTGTCTCTCTGCTCTTGTAGTTCTCGGCTCCCTTCTTATTCTTATGGCCCCGCTTTTTCTTCTTCTTTATTCAATTCTACTACTGACTACCTCCTTTTTATATGTTTTTTACACACTAATCCTGAATGGTCTTTTGACACTTTTGACAAGTGATTGTTTGTAGATCATGCAAATTTATCTTAAGAAATACAAAAAGAAAAGGTATAACTTATATGTCGGGAGAAAGCTGGTTTCCCAAGGATCACATGTACACTAATTCCCATTTCATTACCTTTGACTGTTGGAACACGAAAGACTAGAAAACAGTTGTACAGGGGCACAATCCACGAAATCAATTAAAGTTTTTCAGTGTCTCGAAATTACATTTCAAAAGGAAGAAAAACACGGTTTGTCAATTTGAGAGACAGAAGCTTTTCGTAGATTAAGGCGGTAGCGCTTTATGAATCCACTAAAGACCTTCCTGTTCCCGACTTTTTATAACTAAAGCTAATATTTTCTTAGACTACTAAAACTTCATTGGTTGTTGGTGACACTTAACAAACTTTTCAAGATTTGACTGTCAGAAACTAACTACTTGATTTTGATTAAATTAGTGTTACATATTGTCTCTAGCTCAAGGGCAAACTAAACTGCTTTGTAGTGACAATGGAAATATCTCTCATGCTATTTTGTGACATTAAGTGTCCTGTTTCGTTTTGTTATACCTAACAACAACGAAGAGCAAAAAACTGTAAAAATGTGTCCTCATTCTTGCTTGGTCAGTATTACTTCTTAGACTCAATGAAAAACGTTTGAAGAAAGTTGACTTCTAAGTATCATAGACTGGCATTTGCAGGTCCAATGATGGCACAGTCCACATCACTGTTCCTCGTCAATTTAACCGTTATTATAAATTACCCTTAGTGCCATTGTTGCTGTTAAGCTTCCCTACCAAGTGGAAAACACCATCATAGACCTGAGTGAACCTTCAGAGTACCTTCAAATGACTCATTCTCTTAAACTAATGACGTATTATTATATCGTTCTCTAAATGTCGAACAAAACTTTGCTGTACTCTGTTTATACGTGTTTGACTCGTTAGGCACAACACAACGTTAACACAATGTCCCCAATCAGGCAATAAGTCTCACTCAAAGTTGCGAGACAGAAAAGAAGCTACTTACATTAAGTTAACTAAAATAACTTTTTTACTTCGTGGAGACCTTTTTTTTCTAAGGAGAAGTGACAACTAACTGGTGAATCTGATTTGAGTCTAATCTTTCTGACTAGTTGTAACACACTCAAAATGTTTACATTTGCATATAACAATTCCTGCCAAAACTTTAGTGAATTCGGAAAATGCCGCGAGGATTTTAAAAATGAATTTAAGGGAAAGCAAAAAATCAACAAGACATGGGTAAATGTAATCCCTTGCTAGGGTTCAAATCAGTTTTAGTATCTTTCAGCATAAGGGTAAATTGAACGAATGAACTCATGCATGATGCATTAAGGAAAGCCAACAACTGTAAAGTAAAATAATTACCGCACTCATTACAAAGAGATGTAAAATTAATCATTAATCATAAGTTCTTTTTTTCTGAACTACTTTCGAACAACAACAACAACAGCAAGAATGGATATATTTTAATTCGCATATTTTTTAGACTCTCACTCTATAAAATCGTTTTTACGCATATCCACCGGCTTTTAGTGAATAAACTTGAGTCGTTCTAGCGTATGGGGATGACTGCATGATCTGAAACGGTCGTAAGTATCAGTATGATTACTTCAGTGAATGGTATCTTCGCACAACAAGTACATTTATGTACATAAACGCATTTCAAAAAATGTCGCCTCTCAAAGTCAGCAAAGAAAAAAGTTTAAATAAGCAAAGTATTTCTTTGGTCGAGAAAATCATGCAGTTGTTAGAAATGTTTCCTTGTACCGGTTTGTTTCCGTGTTAGAAACCTCTTCGTTTAATTTCCCCAGAGTTTCACGTTATGTAAATTCGTATAATATACTGATGGTTTTGAAAGATTCATTAGAATGGTAACTCTAGATACGGCCACGTGGAACCTACAAACAAATCACCATCAACTTCCTGTTATTCCAAGAGCAGTTTCAACAAGATCTTTCCATTTTACTATGATGATAGTGTTCAAACGCAAAGAGTAAACAAAGACATACAGTCTTCCTATATTTTTTAAAAAATATAATGTTTTCCGTAAAATCTATTTACCAATATTTCGGTCAGTAGTATGCTCTAAGCGTTTGTGAGTTACAAGAAATCTTTTCGTGTTTTGATTTTATAAGTTAGCTTTGCCAGAAAAAAAAATTGAACACAGAAATAAATGAAAGACAATTCAGAATCGGAACGCAACGGCATTAACCAGTTACTTGCGAACCAGAAAACTGAATAAAATGAAATACAAATGATCTGCCGGGTTCCTCCAATTCCTGTATTACTTCTTAAGGTTGTTGATAGTTATTCGTGATAGACATAGATTTATTGCTTGTTCTTCCCTTTATTTATTTGTTGTTAATGAGTTGTGCTTGATTCATACTATTGGTCTAGCTAATTATTCCGATTTCGAGAATAAAACATGAGATGTGACTAAGAATCCTTATCTCTATCAATTCGTGCAAAAATTTCACGTTTATTTTGATCATTCTAAAGCTACTTCCTCAATGATGTCCTTTGGACGTGGCCCATCCGCCTCAGCAAAACAAGTTTTATCTTGGTTGAGAGTTGAACCACACTTTCCGGAAATTTTATGTTCCGGCTTGGCTCTTGATCTGTTTATTATTTTCGTAAACAAAACAACAAAAAAAACATAAAAAGGTGTTCATAATCTTGCTCGGGTATCAGTTCTTAGACTCGATGAGAGAAGACGTTTGTTAGCGGCGGAAATCGATTCCTAAGAGCTTTAATTTACAAACTCCAGCACTTACAGTCAGTTTTGGTGTTCTGCCTATAGAAACCAATCAGTTCAAATGATGGCACAGTCCACATCTCTGTTCCTCGTCATTCTAACTGTTATTTTAAAGTACCCTTGGTGCTACGCTGCTGTTAAGCTTCCCTACCAAGTGGAAAACACCATCATAGACCTGAGTGAGCCTTCAGAGTACGTTCAAGGCCTGGACAAAGTGAATGTCTCTGATGCGAACACTACCAGAGCAATTTACCGAAAGGATCTGTCATCCCGTTATATCGCTTACTACGAGATCGAGGCTGCAGGGAAGTACGTTGTGCTTTCTACAGGACCTGAAACGGGTGATTATCGTGAGGCAGAGAGTGGACCCTCTCCTCGACCAACAGACGTGCTGATTCTTCAAGCTAGAGAACATGGCCAGGTTTGTGTTCCTTGCATTTGAAATACTCTTCAGTTACATAGATATGGTTGGAAAGAATGTCTTGTTTGTTGATGTTCGTGCTTTGACACCACAACATTTTCTATCAAGCATTCTTAATTTAATTTTGCTCTCTAGGAATGTTACAAGTTCTTTCGCCTGAACGCATTTGGTCTGATGATGTGCGAGAACAAACTTGGACAAGCAGTGGCTGCAACTTTCAACTGGACTTCTGATGTTGCTAAGGTATGTCGGTATAAAACTTTAATTCTTTTTCAAAAGTCTGATATTGCTTGAAGATGGTAAAAAGTCAGGGCAAATGAAAACTGCTAACAAAAAGAGTTCAGTATTTTTGTGTTCAAGGTTTATGTTTATTTATATAGATTGAGGGTTAAAGAGTTTCTACTGCTCTCATTGGCAGAGGCTCGCGTATTAAGCGTGTTATATAATTGCGGGTTTTCACCTGACATCATAGCGGCCATGTTGATATCCTTGAACAAAAAAAATATTGGTTTTTTTCCTTTGCGTAGGACTCCAACATGGCTACTTCGTGTTTTATCTTTTGCGTCTCAATGGAGTACGTGAAAACCAAAGAGATATCAACTCGCGCGGGGTTACTAGAGTCGCCTGAGAACAATTGTTAAACACAACCGCCTTAGTCGCGTTTTGTGGATCTTTCGGAGAAACAGATAAACACTAGCCCGAAAAGCACTTATGGTTCAACAAAAATTTGGGATATATTTTCTAAAGTTTGCAATAAAAATATGAAAATTGTGCTAATTAGTGACGAAAAGGTAATTAAGTCATTCGACGCTGACCACAGCAAATGAATTTTGTACAACTTTTTTCTCTATAAACAACCAGAGTAAACAATTATCCGGGTGGTGAATAATCCGCGTGATCGATCGATTGTCACAACGCCCTCGGCGATCAATTTTTAAATACTGTTAGATATTATAATTGCACGTTTTTTCTCATTTATAATCTAACAGGTAGTTTCTCCTCAGTTTGCGTTGAACTATGTATTAAACGCCTGGTAAGCGTTCTGGTTAATTAACTGGGTGTGGGATTTTTAGGAAATGACGTCAACTACAGGTGTAAGAAGAACTAAGCTTCTACTGCTTTGCTTTCTTTTTTTTTAACCTTACATACAATTTAAATTGAAGCTTCTTCCCAGGGCTTTCCATACTAACTAAGAACCTTCCTAGTTCAATTCATAAATAAGGAGTTGCTTCCTTTTCAAATAGATCAGTAACTGGAAGAACCTTGACGATATGATCAGAAAGGACTCCAAACTCTTTACAAAGTCCTGGCGTCAATGGGCTTCGGAAGTTAAAAGATCATCCGAGTGGAAAACCGTAGAAGTGCTAAACAAGAACAAAGTTCACAATAAGTTTGACGAAGAAGCAATTGCTGTGGGGTCTGTTGTTAAAGTTGCCCTCGAGGAGGACTTAAAGAAGGTTGAAATATACGTCCGCGAGTTTAGAAAAATGTTCTCGAGAAAATCATTTGGGAAATGGCAGAGTCGCTTGTGTCAAGTACTTGTTAATGTTTGCTCAGGCAATGGAACTACTGTCAACAAAGATGTTATAAAAAGAACAAGCAATGGTCTCCCGTATTTACAGTTGGAGGTGAAAAGAGAAGGCGTTCGGAACATTCTGCAAAACAAAGAGCTTGGATTTAAACTTGCAACATTTTCTCAAAAAGGAGAAACTGCAATAAAGCATTTTGCAATCGATCTGAGTACGACCAGAAAAAAACGATTGTCAATTGGTGAGTTGAACGTTTTGATTAGAATAGAGTTTTGTAGTTTCTCATTTAGATGTTTTCTAAATGACTTTAACTTGCCGCAGAGTCTCAATAAATCACCCAACAGAATGCTTGTTTGTTTGTCGAATTCCTTGTCCGAAATCGGACTTGGTGAAAAGTGAATGGAAATGAGGATGACAGTTGAAACATATGAATCAACTAATGCTAAACTTTGCTTTCTTCTGAAACTCTTGTTATAAATTTACCAATTTACCGTCTAGCTTATTCAAAGCGTAAATGTTTTTAAGAAATCTTGTCAGAGAGAATTTCTGAAACTGTTTGAAACAATTTCATGTTAGAAAGAAAGTCAGACTGTTGAAGAAAGGAATGAAACATACAGAATTAACATTTTAGTCAGAAACTCTTGATTTATTTTAGGCGTTTAAAAATTTTAAGTCTTTCATTCTGTGTTTTACAATTTATATAGCGAATTAATGTCAGTAACTGTGTTTGTGAGGGATGGGTTTAGTTTTAGGTTTAATTTGCTTTGGGCGCTTTATATCTACAGTTTCTGCTGGTCCATGGCGAGAGTGGTCGATCCCATACGAGCATCTTTTCCCTGACTACGATCAGCACAGGTGCTGTGGATGCCTCAGCGGCTGTACGCCAGTAGCCTGGGCGCAAATTTTTGCTTACTACGACAGACTTGCCCACCATTATTGGTGGAGAAACTACGGCCATAGCAGAGGATTATATCGATGCGATGGTGGTTGCTGCGAGTCGCCGAGCTGTATTGCACCAAGAAAATTGAGTTGTTCTGTGAAACGATTTGTTGAAGGGATACGAAGAACACTGAGAACCTACTGCGGAGGTGGAACTGGGTGGACACGAAGTAAAAACGAGGCACGCATCTCCAGATGGTACAAAGCACGTCAGGGAAGAAAAGCGAAAATAGAGTTTTATCCATCTTGGATGAGAAGGGGAAAAAGAGCTTCCTCAAGAATTGGAAACACGATTGTTTACGGCTCTGAAGGCGAGGCTCGCAACAGAGTAATTCAAAATTTGAAAAGCAGTCGCCGCTACCCTGCTAGCGTTCTCATCGAAGTAAGATTTATTGGGAATAAAAACAAGGCTGGTCATTCAGCAGTTGTTACCAAATACCGTGAGAGGGTAAGGAGGTATCGCAAGTGGCACTGCAGAAAAGTGGGATGGTGGTTAGGACGTAAAACAAAGTGTGGGTACAAATGGTACAACCAGTACAGTCGTAAGTTTTATTACCACATGGGCTGGGGTGGTAGAGGAAACGCATGGCACAAGGCACTTGCAAACACAGCGGGCATTCCAAAGCCTTATTAACTTTTCAGTTGTTATCTTTGCTTGCGAACCAAGCAGATGGTATGCATGCAGTGAGTAGCGAGAAACGTCCTGTTTCCGACCGTTTCACAAAGCATTGTTAAAGTCTCTATCAAGCTTAGTTTTTTAAAATGAAGATGAAAAGTAGAACCTTTTAACAGTAGCAATTTTTGAAAAAAAAAACTTTTCTGGCCGTTCCTGTTACATTTTTTAGACTTGAAGCGCTCAATGATGACGTAGCAGGAGGCATGAGGCAGAGACAATCTTTTTTTTATCTCAAAAAGTTCAATTCTGGCTACAATAATCACTTTGCTATAACTTAAATCAATTAATTATTCCCTTGAAAATGTTTGAAATAAAAATTTTATGACATTTTTAAACAGAAATAAAAATTTTTAAACAAAAACCATATATCTCACTGCTGTTATCTCACAGGTTACCAGTCCCCGGCCTGCTTGGTCAAAATTTACATTCCAATCTTTTTTTAAATTAAAAAGCATACTTAGGCGTGGAAATTTTCTTTAATTAGTTTTAATCTAAAAAGAAAACAAATTAAGCTTGAAGGGACTTTAACGTGGTACAAGTAAAAAGAACTGACAAAAATATACCCATAAATTATGCTAAATGCCGTTAATGTCACTTTTAATTGAAGAAAAAAGACGATTAGTTCGTTTTACGCCAATTGATGTTGTTAAGGTGCAAATTATAAAAAAATACAAACTCACAATTATCAACAAGCAACTGACAAGATGGAAGGGAAAGTCTGCAGTGTTACTCTAGCTATACACAACATTGCCGACTCCATCATATGGTCAGCGGTATAATTTGTAAGTTCTTGGACTTTGCAGTCAGCGGTAAACATATAGATTATCATGATTGTTTTGCTGATAGAACGTTTAAAATGATAGGCTAAAAGTTTGATTTTAAGTATTTGTTGTTATCTTCAGCATAATGCTACACTGAAACATTACTGAAGTCGGACAACAGTCTCGAAAACGTTTTAAAAATACTTTTATAAAAATGACTTTTAGCCCCGAACGAAAAATAGGTTATTGTTGCTTTAGTTACAAAGTGCGTTCACTAAAGCTATACTGTAAACAGGAAACAGTTCGACGTTTGAAGCTTAAAAAGGAAAGGGGCTGGTGAAACGGAGTATTGCAGGACCATCTAAGAGAGTTTAACGAATGCTTATAATTTTTATAATGCTACTTTCTGCTGGTTTGTTTTCCTTTTTTTTTACACAATTGGGAACAATTTTTAGGCTTACGTGCACATGCTGAAAGGGTTTGTTAATTGAGTTTGTCCGTAAAGGGTAAAGATTTAGACAAAAACATGTTGTTACATTTATGTTATGAGTGGTTAAAACGTCGTGGAGCTTACGACTGAGACTAAGTCTCATGAAAGCTCTTATGACTATGTGAATAATTGATAACAACTGTTTTAGAATTTTTCAATAAGGAGAAAGTTTTCCGAAATTATGTCGGAACGTTTTGAAGTTTTAATGAATAATTTTTTTGTAGACCTGTTAATCGATGTCTATAACTGAATAAACCAGATTTGTGTTCATGTTTCAAGTGTCAGATGGT
>JANVCF010246924.1:0-15605 GCA_025388745.1 Hydrozoanthus gracilis
AACCCAGAGCATTTATGCCAAGTGATTTCAAATGTTTGGTCTGGTCCAACAAGCGGGAAAACGACGACAACAGTTGAATTTTCGCAACCGAAAACCCTAGGGAGCAGTTGATAAATGAGGCTAGCGCTCCTGCCAAAACCAGTGAGAAAAATCGCAAACACATCATGTTTTTTAAAACAACTCCTGATGTGCATTCCTTCTGCTCACCTTTCAGTTTCTTCTTCTTAAAAGACGCAAACATCTTTTGAACTCATAAGAAGCGGCTGTCATCAATCGGTGAACGGACCAATCAGCGACGGATACCAGAATCTGGTATCTTGGAACAGTGTTTTGAAAGGAATGTCCACAGGCTTTCTTCCCCTTCCCTCTCCCCAGTCCCCTTCCCAACTAGTTTCGCCGAAGAGCCTGTTCACAGGCTAGTTACTAAGGTGAAATGGTTGGAACCAAAGCCTACGGACGATGGAACCTCGTTGCTATGTCTCGCTCCGACCCTGGATGGAAACGAGGCTGCTGACGATGCGATCAACTACAATCTGTTTATTTTTAAGTAAACTTTAAAAAGTTCCCATTTAAAGGCCAATTATCAACGTTAACTGATAAATTGGAAATTACCAATTTCATTTAAAAAAGGGCAGTCAACGACTGCATGCGTGTAATGTTTTTATTACTTGGAATATTCCAGCTTAGAGTAATTAAAGTGTTTGTGTTTTAGAGCCATTATCTGGTTTATTATTTATGTCTAGCGAAGGACTTTATAGTTCGCTCTTTCAGCTCCCTCGTAGGAGACTACGCCCATTTTTATAAGAACGAATTATATAAGAACAAAGAGACTCAAACGTTTCTTACAGTAAGAACTAAACTTCAAATGTTAGCAAAACTTATTAGTCAAACACTGCTTCTTTTAAGTAAAAAAAACCACCTAGCATAAAGGGCGTAAAAATGATTTTTTAAAACATGTTCGCGGCATACTTGTATTGCAGTTTTCTATTGAATTCGGATATACCCATGTTTTGTCTTAAGCAAGGGCTGTAAATGCTCTATTACTCCTCTCGACAAAAATAGAATCTGAAGTTGTTAACTTTTTGCCGTACGTGTCAAAATTGCATGCAAAGATCTATTTAATACAAGTTAGTTGTTGAGCTTCGCTGTAAAACAACCTGAAATAGAAATACCAAATCCCACACTAACACGATTATTTGCTGATTGTAGAAAAGTGTCCGTAAATGCGTTGGCAGATGTGTTTTATTGTTGAACAAAAATGGTACAAGTTCATTTCTTTCTCTGTACGATGGCAGAGTTAGATATAATTCGACGACAAAGCAACATGATTTGAGTCGGAGTCTCAACTATAAACAATTAACTGACCAACAATGCTGCGGCTGAAAACTCATTTATCGTAGCTATAGTACTCTCGAAGACGGCAGAGCTATTTAAATAGATCCAAAAAAGTACATGGTTTGAGTTGGAGTTTCAACTGCGAAACACACGCCTTCCCTTCTCATATTCTGCCACACTCGAGTATGTCGTCCGTATCAGGAGATCAACAATTGCTTGCTTTTGATTTAACGACGTAGACTTTTTTTCGTTTTTGATTTGTTCGCAAATTCTCCATTGTTTACATTTTACACATTTGCATGTTTCTTGACAGCATTATGTCTATTATTCGCAGTAGACACAAAAAAGCAATGTCAAACTTAATAAATCAATTGAAAGACTTAATTAACTACTCAATTGGGCAGCCCGATTAATGACAAGCTTTTACCTACTTTTCGCCTATTTGACACCAACCTTTCCCCTGGGTCCACCCGTCGGAACTTGTTATCACATCCTTTTTAGCATTAATTTTCAATTTTCCTCACCTAAATTTTTTCGACTGGGTAATGATACAGGGGAACATATATTGGATGCTAAGTGATCAGTTGGATTAACTCCGCTTCATTTGCCTTTGATGCGTAATCGACTTGTGCATGCAGAGCTCTCATGCTCGTTGCTTTCCAAAGAGTGGGATAATTAGTTGCTAGAGAGGTCCGGGGCATGCTCCCTCCGAGAAACTCTTAAATTTTGTCATTTCGTGAATCTTCTTGAATAGTTTATCAACCAGGCACATTTGTTCCTTCGATTATATAGAAGGGTCAAACACGAACAGATCGAACATCAGTTAAAGTTCAGTGCTGGTTAAGGAAGGAATTTTACGATTATAAGCGCTTCTAAGGGCCAAAATAGTAGAGTTAACTTTAAGAAGAGAGCTAGCTAGATCATAAGTACCCCTGAAGGGCAAAACTGTGGAATTATACCTTCCATAAGAATGCTTATTCGTGAAAAAATATTGTGTACTGTACATGTGTAAGAGCATGAAATTACATTGAAATGCGTGAAGCTTGAGAGCTTACTATGTGAGTAACTAGAGTTTCAACCGATTCGTAATGTTTCAAAATTAGGAAATATTATACCATTCTTATTTTTTGAAAACAAGTTTTTAATTAGTATTTTAAAGAATACAAAAATAATACAAACAAGCAATAGCAAGCAATTAGCAATTAGTCGTGAGCGCTATCGAATTCATTCATATATGTCCATTGAGACTGTTGTCTTGATTCCACGAAGGATCGCTTATCTCCTTAATAGAGTAAGAGCCAGATCGGGACTTCCTACAGCTCTGACAAGTTTCGCGTAGTTTACAAAAACGTGACTGGCAACATGCGTCTGCGCAGAAGTACTTGAGGGGAACAACAGCCATAAGTGCTGTCGGGATGACTGCAGCTGTTGCGTACAATATATAGGCCCAAGGAGGGTAGGCTCGGGAAACTTCTGTGGCCTAAAATATTAGAACAGGAAAGATATTTTGCTTAACGCGTGTTTGCTACTTTTGTAGAGTTTGCAACCTGGTTAAGTAAAGATGAAAAAAAAAGCGCTTCTCGAGCTGAGTGGTAAAAAAAAAACGTCTAGTCTGAGTCATTGACACTAATTCGCGCAAGTGACACAGAATTTAATATCATCACTTAACGTTAACCTGAGAAGCGCTTTTTCCCATGTTTTAGAACGTGGTATGCATTGGACGTTGCGAGTGGTATGTTTTCACTATTGTTTTTAGTAGGTCGTCGGAAACGATTAAGAACTCCAGCATGGAAAGTGGCCTCAAAATATTGACAAATTTCAGTATTCAAACAAAATTCAGTCTGAAGCTTAGAAACATACAAATAATTTAGATCACTAGCTTCGAGGTCGATAAACGGAGGGCAGCAGGGTTTAGGGCTGTGGATAAGATCTCGGCTCAGGGACTCTGAGAAAAGAAGGGAAGATCCATGCTAAGTGTGGGAGCTAGTGGATGGGGTTAAGGGGACCAACTTAGAAGGTAAGGATGAAGAGGAATTCCGCGTTAGGGGTTACTGATTTTGGCTTCAAGTTATTGGTTTCAGATAAGAGGTTGCAGGCTTAGGGGTTCCAGATAAATTTCAGGTTTTCAATGAGGTTGGGGGATTGGTTCCTGAGTTTTGGGTTAGAGGTTCTGTATTAGGGGTTCCATGATAAGGGGTTCGATATGAGGAATTCCACGTTTACTGGATTTGGGTTTTGTTCAGGTTGGGGTTTCGGGCTTGGGTTTCAAGGGTTAGGGGTTTTGGGTAAGGGAAGGGGTGAATGAAGGATTCCGGGTTGGGGAAGTTCTACGTTAGGGGTTACCTGGTTTGGCGCTTGGTTATTTGCTGCGCATAAGAGATTCCAGGACTAGGGGTTCCGGTTTAGGTGTTTCGATTTAGGGGTACCGTATTAGGGAGGGCTCAAGGATTAAGGACTTCCACGTTTACTGGTTTGGGTTTCCGGTTGGGTCCCAGAGTAAGGGTTTCTGGATGACGAGTTTCTGGATGACGAGTTTCAGGTTCGAGGCTTAGAAGTTCGGGTAAGGGACTCTAGGATTAGGTGTTCCGGCTAAACGGGAGCAATTAGAGAGTAAGGATTAGGACGGGTTCCAAGCTTAAGGGCTTAGGTGAGGTGTTCCGCATAAGGGACTCCAGGGCTAGGGGTTCCGGGTTAGGGGTTTCGCATAAGGGATTTTGGGTAGTTCAATAGGGAAAGTTTACCAGATTGGGAACCCCATAGGGATTCCGGGATTGGGGTTCCAGGTTAGGGTTTCGATTTCTGTTTGTTTTGAGTTTCGGTTATTAGTTCCGCATAATGGTAAGGGGTCTTAAGGTTATGAGTTTCTGGGTAAGACCTTCCAGATTTAATAAGTGTTCCAAAAATTAAAGTTTTTGCTTTTGACACTCTTGAGTTGTATTTGTCGCTATTTAGGTAAATGTTTATGAAATACCGTGATATTGGAATCTGTTTACAAACAGTACTGTGTAAATTGTTTAGCTTGAGCTCAAAATTGGGCAAAGGTGTCACTCCCGTCGTGTTTGCCTTGAAATAAACGTTCAGTGCTGATTTGTTTTATCGCTTGTAAAAAAAAGTTTACCTACCTTATTTCTGTCCCAAGCATTGTACGTAAAACCGCCTTTCAACGCTGCCTTGATAATTAATGCGGTCACCAAAACAAAAGCAACAAGAGGCGAAATAAATTGCCAGCAAATTTTCCATTTTTTGTTGATATCTTTTCCTGTTAGTCTCTTCAGGTCGTCATTGAATCTAAAATGTTGTTAAGTGAAAACTAAAGCGTTAGTTTATTTTTTAGTAAGCTAAATTTGCTAAATTGGGCGAATGGTAAGTTCAACGATAAGGGAATTTAGGAAACTTAAACTACCAACATTGTAAACAACAGTTTTAACGTAGCAAACTTAAATTGTTAGTTAGAAATATAGCAACAAATACAAGAACGTTTTAAGTAGAACAAAAGTTAACCAACCGACAAGAACGCTGCTATAATGATTTTAAAGACTTATATTTTGAATCCGTGTGCTTGAGATGATTTTTCGTAATCTCGTATAAATGGCTAGACTCCGTGCCCAAAGCATCTATTGTTTAGTTTTGCTGTTCATTAGGTTTCTCAAATAACCGCCTCCTACTCCCCTTTTCCGTCCCTTTCCCCTAGGAGAGCAGACTGGGACCGAGATAACGAGATAACACGAGATAACGAGATAACATTGATAGTTTTACCTGTTTATTCCATAGAAATACGACACCCCTAGGCATTCAAAGAGGGCGATTAACAACAGAGGAACTGTTGTGGAGTTATCTATGACATCATGAATGTAGTATCCCGACGGCTGAGAAAACACCGTATTGGTGATGCACAAAGTCAGGCAAATTGCACCTTTGAGAGAAAAGGAGACAAATTTTAGGTTTTTAAGGTTTCAGAGTTTAACAGAGTTAAAAGAGTTTAATTCATTTGTGAAATGCTCATTCAACTAAGCATTAAATTTTCAGTGTCTTGTCATTTTTCCCACTTCAGGTGAAAAATTACTGGCCCTTACAAAGGTCGTTAAACTACGGGCATTCCACGTGATAAAAGATTCATTATAATAATAATGGTGCTAAGACTCTTGTTTTAGTTTTAAAGGAGATTAGTTTTATTTACTTCTGTGAACGGGGGGGGGGGATAGGTGCCATTTTTTATGTTGCAAATTTACCTGTTACAAATTCACATCTCTGGGCGAACGTTCGTTGCGTTCAGTGGATCAGAATGTTATTCATTCGAACTTTTTTCAGTGATGTTAGATTTTTGGTAAACCTGCTGATATTGGGAAGACAATAAAAAGATACTTTTGTAATTTTACTTACTTCTTATGTTTTTTCCATGACTCATCACTCATTATTTAAGTCTTGTAATTTTTTGGGGTAGGATGTTTTGATGCCAAATTTTTTTTGGCTAAATTTCAGGCTCGTGTGTTTTTTGGATTTCCATTTCACGTTAAGTTCCTGCGGAATCCCCCGAAATCCCCCGTCATGTATACTTCAAATATCCGCCCCGCCCCCCTGGGAACTCGATATCCTGACAAGAACAGAGCGCTGCTCCTGTTCTAACTAACCATATACAAGCTCTTGTCTCCAGTGCCTCGGAAATATTCCCATGTCAACAATCGTAGAATAAACGACCTGTAGCATTCCCAGCATGCTTGTGGATCCGAGTAGAAAAAGCAGCAAATAGAACAACGCGGACCAGAAACTTGGCATTGTTTTCAGCTGTGTAAATGCCTCACTCATCTCAACAAAAGCTAAAGATGTCCCTCCTTGAATCTGGAGGAAAGTGTACATTAAACAATTCAGCCCCAGCAAGCTTATCAACGTTTAAAGAGCATATGACACGAAAAAAGTTTTTCGATTATCAAAAAGTATACTATAAAAATTATTGGTTTGTCAAGTTTGAGGAACATACGATGAAAGTACGCCAAGATACGGCGTGTAGAATTTTGAATTTTTCCCACTAAAAGTGTCCCCTCCAAAAGACCAACAATGTGACGTAAAAGGCCACGTGAGTCTCGCTTCGGTCTATTAGAAATCAACTTTAAAACATCTGTATCTAAAAGATTTTCTATCGAAAACTCTAGCAGATACGGATGTTTTAAACTCGACTTATCTCTTTACTTCGTAGCACCTTATTAGATAGACCGAGGCGAGACGCACGTGATCTGTTAGGTCACATTGTTGTTCTTTTGGAGGGGACACTTTTGGCGGGAAAAATTCAAAATTGAACTAACAAGAACAAGTGGGTTAAGAACAGAAATTTTGTTAAAAAGGTATCAAATACATAAGAAGTCACTCATAAGCCTGAAAAAGGAATGTTTTTGTATATAAAAAATATAAAACTTTTGTATTTGAACATCATTTCATCTGTTGAGAGTGAGTTTTTGTTTTATAGCAGTAGTTTCAAGAACACCTTAAGAACACCTTAAGAACACCTTAAGAACACTTTCAGGCTGATTTTGCAGAAAAACCCGACGAATAAAAACAAGCTAGATCAGCCTGAGCCCAAAAACAAGTGTTCTCTTTGTTGATTAGTTTATCGCAACTACAGAAAAACTCACCTCGCTCAGAAAAATACTCATGTCACAATTTGAGTGATTGGAGAGTGTAGAGTTCATTTTACTGATGCATCGCTTCGATTGATAATGAGCTTTGAACCCAAAGAAGGAGAACATAATAATACTAGCCAGTATGGACGCGCCTGTATTCGCCAGGGCGCAAATAACCGAATCAGTGAAAAAATCGTTATTTGGCTGGTTCAGGCTTGCAAAGCTCGAGATACCACCATAACCAATTCCAAGAGAGAACACAATTTGCCCTGCTGCATCTAACCACACTTGGGGCTCTTTCAGACGTTCTATCTAAGATGGAGAGAGAAATTGTTAAAAACTAACCATTTTATTCAGGAAGAGCCTAACTCTTTTTTATTCTTGTCTTATACAAAAGGACAGAAAAACAAAGATCAACCTACAAAAAATTGAAACCAACTATAGATTAAGTTACCCTCTCAAATCTATTCTAAATACAGTAAAACTGCGGATACGCTTATCAAAGCTCCAATAGACAATGTCGTGGACAAGGGCAATCCTCTTAAAGTTTATGCAATACAGACACAAGAAATAATTAAAACTGAAAGTCAATGTATAATGTGTAGGGAGTTACACCAAATTACTTAGAAAAGGAGATCCACTGAAGATTATGTAGTACTTAGGAAAATGACTACCATCAAAGATTAACAGTGTATGGTAAGGGGGTGCGGTTGAAGGTTAACGGTATATGTACAAGGGAATACGACTGGAGGTAAGCTGGGCATTAACAAAGGAGTAGCACCGGAGATTAGCGGTATATTGACGAGGGAGTACCCACTGAAGTTTAACGATACATGGACAAGCTGGGAGGGAGTTCAACTGAGGTTTTAGGGTGCATGACAGAAAGGACCACTTTAGGTTTATGGTACACGGACAACGGAACGCCATCTAGGCTTAAAAGTTCGTGTACAATGTTCAGTAGCATTGAAGAATAATTGTGTAATGGCACTTTGGACTAATGGTACACGGACAACGGAGTACCACCAAGGCTTCATGGTTCATGGACAATGTTCACTGGCATTGATGATTAATGGTATAATAGCACTTTAGATTAATGGTACACGGAGAACGGAGTACCGGCGTAGTGGCACTTTAGATTACACGGACAATGAAGTATACCATCAAGGCTTAATGGTTCATAGACAATGTCCACTAACACTGAAGATTAAATGGTGTAGTGGCACTTTAGATTACACGGACAACGGAGTATACCATCAAGGCTTAATCATGTTCATAGACAATGTCCACTAGCACTTAGTATTAATGGTTCGCGTATAGATGTTTCGACTACTGGGGCTAGACGGTACCTTTGCATGCTAGTTATCATGAATTGCATTTCAAAAGAGCTCTATGAAGGTTATTAGAAAATGAGACGTACCTTAGGTATGAAGAACATAGCAAGGCCTTGCGCCCATCCTTCCAAATGGACCGAAGTGAAGAAAAACATCACTATTAACAAGATGATGAGTGTAAGTAGCACGTACAATACCTGTACAAACATAAAGCAAACAATACATCAGATCAGCTGTTACTTTTGCAACCACTTCTTACTTTATCGTTTGTTTTCAGTTCTCTATCCAGTTCGATTCATAGGGTACCATAGTCTTTTACGTACATCTTTTTCACTGGTCAGTCACATGATTTCATTAGGTAAACTTACTGCATTTCGACAAACGATGCAGGAAGAAGGCTATTTTGATGCAGGAAGAAGGCAATTTTGGTGCAGGAAGAAGGCTATTTTGATGCAGGAAGAAGGCTATTTTGAAGCAGGAAGAAGGCTATTTTGACAAAAATATCGCGTCATTTGCTTCGTCTTTCAGGTAACGAAATCGAAAAACACTTAAAGGCTGTGGAATTGGACAAGTATGACATCTTAACCGTTTTTTACCTGATCGAGGCAGGATATCGTTAACTTTTTTAATCTTTTCAACTTTTTATCCTTCGAAAAACTATGAAAGACAAAGTCATCTTTTGCCAACAACGTTAAACAAACGCAGAATTAATAAACAGCGGATTTGATCAGTATTCCAAATTTAGAGAATAACAAAATTATCCAGTTTCTCGGTTGGAGACCCTTAGTTTAATGCTAAGAAGTCCTCTTTGTTTAGGGTTTATTTTGTCATCATGGTTTAGTTCTTAATTTGTTTTTGAATTAGTTTAATAAAACCTGACTTTTTTTTATCTACAGCATTATTCTGGAATCGAACGAACAAGCTAAAGAATGACTTTCGCTCGGTATTTAATAAGAGTTTTTGACAGATCACAACTTTTAATACAAAAATAATCTATAAAGTCATTACAACTTTGCTGCTAAATTTGGAGCTAGTAAGGTTTGGGGGAAGAAAATGAAACGTATTTCTCCTTCTTACCCTTGACGTTGATCTCACACCCTTCATAACAAGAAACCAGACAATAGTCCAGGACAACAATAGAAAACCAAACAGTTTGCCATTGAATCCTGTGAAGCAAACAATAAAAGGTGTTTAATTTGGTACGTAAAAAGAACAGGAGAGAGGAGAAGCGAAAGAAATGACAAACTGGCACATAAAAAGCAGAGGAAAGAGGGGAAGCGAAAGAAATGGCAAAACACATGGGCATACGAGGAGAGAGGGAAATGAATGCTTGGAAAGGAATAAGTTAACAACTGGTCCATTTTTTGAGAACTAAATTTGTACCGTCAATGTTACTCATGTTGTCCGCGACATTAAGAGTGCTCCTAAACCAAAAATACTTTGCTGGACTGGCTGCAGCACACTCTGGATCTGTAGTTAATACTGTGCCATTATAACCCGTCTTTGTAGTGTCAGGACAGCTTTTCCACGGTAAAGTACTTGTCAAAGAAAAAGAAAAGTAATAAAAACACCACGTAACCATCAAACAGTAATAAAAGGCGCAAATCAACGAGTTCATTGTTGCCGCGAGACCAATCCATTTTAAGTTTGGTCCCAGACTGCCCCAAGACTTCATCGGTGAGAGGTAGCCAGCTCTTTGTCCCACAGACATTTCCAAACACACCAGAGGAATTCCAGCAAGTACCAACATGATGATGTAAGGAATAAGAAAAGCACCTGAGAAGAAGAGTCTACATGTTAGTGCTCAAAAGAAGCACATAAATGTTGGTTTTGGATAAAGTTCACCCGCGTTAACCCGATCCCGTATTTTCTTAAAGAGATCCTCGTTTGTACTTCGTTTCTAGTCTAAAATAAAATTTTTGTCAAGCATGTGTCCATATCAGCGGTTCGATAATTCGGTAGATGTTGCCCCAAAATATTGTTTTTCCAACATTATAAACACAAAGTGAGCAACATTTACATTCTTGTGACGTAAGCACTACTTCGATGTAGCTCCATTGCTTGTCACGTTATTATTCCTACGATTTTATCATTTTTAACTCAAAGCTCTGACAGCTCGAATCTTTTTTTGTATTCCACGTTGGTTTGGGCTACAAACCAAAAGTGCACACGATATCACAGTAGCAATCACATTACAACGGAATCACCCCATGTAAGTGTATCCAGAATACTAGTGGATTCCGGATCCCTACCCGCCTCTGGCTGCTTAGATCGTAGATTCCTTGGATACTGGATGAGATCTCGAGCAAGGCTGCTGGACTCAGATTCTTTCTGGATGTTGGATGCCTTGCCAGTTGATAGCAGGTCTTAAGCCTCTGGGTGCTTAGATCTTAGATTCCTTGGATGCTTGATGATATCCCTCAAGAATAACTGCTGGATGCAGACTTTTTATGAATGCTGGATGCCTTGCCAGTCGATGCCGGATCCCTGCCCTCTGGATGTCGGATGCTCAGATCATACATTCCGTGGATGCTAGATACAGCTTGTTTCTGGATGTTGGATGCCTTGCCAGTCGATGTCGGATCCCGAATAGATGTTGGATGCCAGAGCTAAAAAGATTGTTGACTTGCTGGATACGCTTACAATGGGCGAAATAGAACGCAACAAACAAACCACGTGCACCTGTCTTGTCAGTCAAAAAAGTGACGTTTAACTGGTTCTGTTATTGAGTCAAACATCGGTTTGCATTGGTCAATTTAGTATTGATAGCGACAATCTACTTTGTATATAACAAAGAAACCAAAAATCAGTTGAGTAAGCTTAAGTCAAGACATAAACTTAAAATCATCGGAAGCAATGCTAATTTGCATAGACAGCACAATCAAAACAAACTGATGCAAAAAAACGTATCCCAAACGTATCTCAAATAGTTGGATTTTTTATTTTTGCTAAGTTTCATTTAGGCAAATTATCTGCCTGTTGGTCTGGTAGCGAACAATTTCAGACTGTTCGCAGACACTTCAAAACAAACTTTTTACCAAGGTTAGATATTTTAGTTTATAAATCCTGATGGGCTAGGCCTTGTACAAATAATAATCACTGCTTAATAAGTTGAACGGTTGAAACTTGGTATTTACCGGAACCATGGTAAAAATGATTGGTTTTGAAGTGTAACGGCTGTTTAGACAAGAGCGCTATCTCGAGGGTATAGTCAAAAGACATTTGACATCGGTAGAAATTTTTTCAGTCTTTGCGCACGGATCAGTTTTGGTTACGTAATCTTAGCTACAACTTGTTTACGTACCTCCTCCGTTGTCGTGACAAAGCTTGGAAAACCGTAACACATTTCCAAGTCCCAGCATGTACGAGATTGTAGCTACATACAAATCGTATTTGCTAACCCAAGGCTTCTCTCTATTTTCGTTATCAAATGTTTGAGTCTCCCTGTCTTTGCTTTCCCTAGGAGCTCGTCGCAACGCGTATCCATTCGCAAATGCTTTATCTAGCGTTTCGCTTTCCTTTGTGTTAATAGGAACCAGCTGAAATCTTTGGTCAAACTCATCCATAACAAAAGCTCTATTTTGATGTCCAACTGATTTCAATTTTGGTAAAGAAAGCTCCTCTGTTCTCTTGATTTCGCCATTAAGTTGTGATGTATCTTTCAAGTTTTGATTCTTGTAAACTCTCTCGAGTTGTATTCTCCGTAACTCAACACTCGGGTCCATCAAAAAACATTGATAGTGAGTGGTATAAAAACCTTTTGGTTTTCTTGAATAGTCCTTTAAAGAGAATTGTTTACAAATTTCCTTTTCACAGTTCTTGTGGGAGCGATTCTCCTGCCATATTGGATGTCCATTTTGCGAGTGTTGTGAAAGAATAGTGCCCTCGTTCTGAATTTGTCCATTATCTTTTGTGTTTGATTGCTTCTGGACAAGATCTTGATGTAAAAAATTTTTCCTTCCGTTTGGTTCACGATGTACGTGGGCTATTGTCTTTAGTTGACGGTTGTTTTTTCCATCAGACAGCGAACTGCCTTTCGTTTTCTTCATGCCTTTTGCTTTTTATGACATTCACTACAAAATAAATGAAAAGACAAAATCGGAAATATCAGAGAAATAAGTAGTTTTAGACAATCCAGAGAAATAAGTAGTTTTAGACAATCTTGTCAGTGTTTGACAAAAATTTTTCAATCAAACCACTTAAAACAAATAGATAGTTGATCGATTTGACGCTTGCTTTGAAAAAGCTTCACTTTCGTTGATATGCCGAAGCGTTTTCGTTTACACTAGCAATACTCTGCAAGTCTATTACCCCAATTAGCAGCGAAGCCCAAATCACAGAGGATGCACTATTGAATTATTGATATAAAAGAAATTTAACGAAGCTGTTTTCATGTATAGAACGAAAAGATAATTTCTGACGACAAACGTATAGCTTTTCCTTTCACTTTTGCAGATACAAAGCAAGAGCTTACGAAGAGAAACGTTCGCTTTTTGGCTTCTCTGCCTCCTCTTTGGTTAATATTAGAACCGATGTTTACAAAAGCATATCGTTGACAATTCGTTTATATGAAAACGTCAAAATAAACATTGTTACATATTATTATTCTTCCCATTTTTCACTGAATCAACTTAGCGCTTGCATTTTTGAACGAAAAATGTTTTTTAAGTTTCTTAAATCATTGAAAACAAGTCAGAGAACCAGTTTTCAGCTGTTCGAGATTATATTGATCGAAGTAACGATTTAACAGTTTAACTGATGCAGCATGTGGTCGTATCACGGTTCCTAATCGTTGAATTGTAAAAACTCGGTGCTAATTTTGACTACCAGAGCGATCTGAAATCGCAAATGAAAATTCTAAACAAAAAAAGTGGCGATAACTAGGTAGAAAACAAAATGTGCTGTTGGAAAGAACTGCTTGATTATTTCTACTGTTGTTTATGTTAAATTGAAGGAAAATTGGAGCATTTGTGTCAATAGCAGTTATTTTAAAGTCCCATGGAGGCTTAGATTACAGAATTAATGGTATAGGATGCATGTTTGGAAACGATTTCACTTACCTGTGTAACTACATCGGTGAAACCGTAATAATAAACTCGTTACTTAAGACAAAGACAAGATTTAAAAAAAGTTTAAACGATTTAAATTCAAAAGGTTTTTTTTTACAGTTTATCTTTTTTGGTATTTTGAATTTGTAATTTGATTAAAAGGCGAACCGGCCCGCACAAAAGGAGTTTCTTCAAAACTGAAAAGCTTGTAGTTTTTAAAATATGAACATAAAATCATAGATCCCTTTGACCGTGCAATATTAGCTTACTTATAAAGTTTAGTTTTGCAAGATAAGCATTGAAAACTTGCTTGACGAGCCTAAGAATTATTAGCTATCAAGTTTATAGTGTAGTGTTGTGCAAAAACGATGTTTTTAAAAGAACAAAAACCACGATCATGAATAAACATTGGTTTTACCAGCTGCCTATAAAGTGCCCGTGAGCAAATGCACTGGATTTAAGTTTCTACAGAACACAATTTCGATTTTTGTCACTGAAATTAAAAGCTAAACGTATCTTTATTCATCTTAATAGTCCCTTGATATCTATGACCGGGACACAATCCTGAATTAATTGCAGTTGGGAAAGTCAAACACAAAAATTAAAAGAAGGAAACACTTGATTCGAAGTATCTTCTCAACCGGGTGTGAAATCTTTCCCTGATATCGTCGCCGAAAGTTCTTTTTATACTCATGCAGTTGAAATAACAAAAGTTGTTTAGGGTTAAGCGGCAACAATTTAGGTACCAAAAATTTATATACAAGTTTTGGTAATTTAAAAAGTCAACAAGATCTCAATTAGCTTGAACTTCCTCCACAAATCAAAAATATGGCAAAATCCTAGCTCCGATCCATAAACAGACCTTAGTTTTGTTTCCTAAAACTATTTTCTATTATATATAAGTGTGTACCGCATTGTTTGGTTTAGCGATATCAGTCTCGTAGGTTATGGGTGGCAGACGCTATACATTCGGACTAACTTTCTTCTCGGGAAGCAATTTTCTATAAGCACCTGACCACAACTCTATAAATCTGAACATTTAAGATTTTTATTCAAAACGAAGTAAATCTAAAAGCACAGTTCATGATTTATATGTATTAATATATACCTGTCCTTGGCGACAAGGCACATTTTGCTGATTCAGTTTTTGAGAGTCAAGAAAAAGATACGAAATCTTACGTTTTTAGTTCGCACTTTTTACTCGCTGCTGGGTATAGTATAATAAACCGAAATTAGCGGTTGTTGAAACCAACAATGAAAAATAGCTTCTCTTCTTACCTGCTAAGCCAGGAAAATTTACAACTTCTTCGTTCGGTGTACGCAGATGTTTTGCATATTTTACAGTAAAAACAAACACTTCAACAACTTGGCGTTGTTTCCAATAAGTTTCGAAGACAGAAAGATGATTCGACATGTCAAATTAAGATCCGTTTTTACGATCACGGTTTATTGACACAGCTTAGCGCAGTTTGGGTTATAATCATGAATTGGCAAGTATAAATTATGACGAAAATGGAAAGGTATGAAAAAACCTGCATGTGCTCTGTAGGTTAATTTCGTTATAAATTTGTGAAACGGTCTTTAGTTTCATAATTTCTACTAGGTGGACTGACAAGCTAAATCGACCAACGATCCGGTAAATATGCTTAAGCTCAGAGCTGTTAGTCGTTTCAACAAAATTTGTGCGTGCTGTATTTGTAGTTATATCAAACCTTAATTTGTAAGCCTCAGAAATACTTCGTATAACATGCTTATGGGAATAAACAAATGATCAGTGAACAAATTCTACGAACAAGTTTACTGAGCCATTTGCCGACTGAAAGTGGTGGCGTCTAGACTTTATTATTATTTATTATTTTATCAAAGATACTTTTTCTATTAGGAGTATGTTTCCAAGGGCAATTAGCGTACTCTTTGTTCGCACCGTATTGTGGTTGAAACTGTAGTTGTTGCTATTTTCGGTTCATCATCCGACTCAACTATTAAATTTTTGTAGGTTTGGCTAGTATTTTGCATAAACTTCAAACTATTATTGCTTCTCTTAGGCAACAAAACACTCACAGCTAGCTACACCAATTTGCTTAGTTAGAAAATTATCTTGATTCTTGGAACCAAACATTCTTTCAACAACAATAATAATAATATTAATAATAATAATAATAATAATAATAATAATAATAATAATAATAATAATAATAATAAAAAAGTCATAATAATAACTTTAATACTCCCAACTTGAGTACGCAAATTTCGGTCTACATGCCAACAATTCCTTGAAT
>JANVCF010247035.1:0-15604 GCA_025388745.1 Hydrozoanthus gracilis
GGTGCTGCCTTTGCTCTAACATCTGCAAACGGTTAGACCTTCGCGTCTTCTCGGATAAGGACGTTAAACCGTAGGTCTCTCGATCTCCTATCGGGGGACTTAAAAGAACCGACAATACTTGTCGATAAAGAGTAGGGTGATCCCGGTGTCGTGATATAGATGTGAGCCGTGTATAGCGGACTACATAAATCCCTCAATACCACAGGCAACTGTAAATTATTTTTGTAAACGCTTGAAGCATACCAAGAACAGTTATTTTTATTATTAGTCTTCAGGCGTTATACCAGCACCATTCTAAAACTGAGACAGATACAACCATTGAGAAAATATCTTTTTGACACATTACGCTTTACGTTTTAAGTCCTTCAGATTGGAGGGGGCTTATTTTGAGGAGCTTATTTAATACTTGAAGTTCTGGGTGGGGGATTCGTTAGAGATGCGTTCTTCGTTGTTCAGTTTCTGACTGCAAGAGCAGTTGTGTTCACGTAATTGTTACTCGTGCGCAAAACGCGTACAGTTTATCGATATGCACAACTTCAATCCGGTTTAATAAGTCAGTGAAATATCATTCAGCATTTCAAGTCCTGCACATGCTTACTCGTAGCCGCTAGTGTGAAGTACTAGACCACTTGACATAATCACCAATATTGAATCTGATCGCACGTGTTAATTTTGAATTGTTTTTGATCTTGTTCAAACATCGTTCAAAGCCAAGACGTAAAAGCTGTTTGGCAAAGACATGTTTGTCCAGTATGTATGAAGAGTTTAGTTGTTGGCTGAACTGTCGATCCTTAAAATAGACCGGGATCGATATCAAAATAGAACGATCAATGCACGTATAGCTGGTTTAAGCATGTTGTTAGGCTTGTTTACAGCAAACTTTAATCATGTGGTTTGTTAAAACTATGACTCGAACCCAATATAAGCGGAGAGCTTCTGGGTGTGACTTGTTCCTTAATTTCTAGGAAAGTAAGACTTAACAGGGAAAAATTAAAGCATTCTTCACGTGTTAACGGTGTGACGTAGTTTCCGTTTTTATTCCGTCTATTTATAGCTTGTTTACTACTACTTTCTTTCTCTCTTTCTCTCTTTTTCTCTTTCTCTTTCTCTCTTTCTCTCTTTCTCTCTTCTTCTCTTTCTCTCTTTCTCTCTTTCTCTCTTTTTCTTTTTCTCTCTTTCTCTCTTTCTTTCTTCCTTTCTCTCTTTCTTCCTTTCTTTCTTTCTCTCTTTCTTTCTTTCTTTTTTCTTTCTTTCTTTCTTGCATTCTTCCTTTCTATCTTTCTCCCTTTCTCTCTTTCTCCCTTTCTTTCTCCCTTTCTTTCTTTCTTTCTTTCTTTCTTTCTTCCTTTCTTCCTTTCTTCCTTTCTCTCTTTCTTCCTTTCTTTCTCTCTTTCTTCCTTTCTTTCTTTCTCTCTTTCTTCCTTTCTCTCTTTCTTTCTTTCTTTCTTTCTTTCTTACTTTCTTCATTCCTTCCTTTCTTTCTTTCTTTCTTTCTTTCTTTCTTTCATTCTCTTTTTCTTTCTTTCTTTCCCTTTTACTTTCTTTCTTCCTCCCTTTCTCTCTTTCTCTCTTTCTTTCATTCATTCTTTCTTTCTTTCTTTCTCCTTTTCTTTCTTTCCCTCTTACTTTCTTTTTTTTTCTTTCTTTCTCTCTTTCTTTCTTTCTTTCTCTCTTTCTCTCTTTCTTTCTTTCTTTCTTTCTTATCTCTTTCTCTCTTTCTTTTTTCTTTCCTTCTTTTTCTCTTTCTTTCTTTCTTTCTTTCTTTATCTCTTTCTCTCTTTCTTTTTTTCTTTCTTTCTCTCTTTCTTTCTCGGTTTCTCTCTTTGTCGACTTTCTTTCTTTCATTCATTCATTTTTCTTTCATTCATTCTCTTTTCATTGTCTATTGACTTTTGTAATGTATATGATACAAGATTAAGTCTTCCTTTCTTTTAACGGCACTCTGAGTTTCCTTGCGAACTTCTATTTTCCTTTAATAGGTAATAAACAGCATCGGTCTGAAGTTTCAGGGGAGTCCCCCTACCCCCTCCCCCGTCATGTATTTGCTAGTTTCATCCTTGAACTATCACTTCCTGTTTTGTTGAAGAAGCGTTTGAGCACTTTCACTTCCGGAGGGAGATACCCTGCATTGTACAAGCAATACCATCTATATTATCTTGTTAATGAATGTTTACTGGGTGACTGCTTACACTCAGCGTGTCTGAAGACTTTGCCTATACTAGGAAAAACAGGTTTTGCAGGTTAAAAAATAATTAAATAAAAAATACAAGAAATGCCGATGATAACTCAAACATTTCCGGTACTTTGGGCGTGATAAAATCGAATCATTATCAAGTCCATATGTGAAATGAATAGTATTTTTCATTCAAGTATCGTGAACAATAGGGCTTTGAGACAAGGAGCGCAGTTTTAATATTTGAAGTTTGTTGTAGTTGAAATAATACCAATATTACATTTTCAAACAGGAACTTCTTAAAATACTTGCACACAGTGCAGTTACTCCTGACTTTTCATTCGACATCACTTGTAACTGATAAGCGTACAATTATTCTAGGTTGCAATGCGATTGTTTAAAACTCACTTAAAAAAAGTTTGTTGCTATTATTAATCTTAGGCCTCTTATTTTTTGACAACCAATTTGTATTTTTAATTTTAGAACGCAAACGCAGTTTCGTCTCGGTGGTTATACGTGTTGCAGAGAACAATAGAATGAACTTTACAATTCGACTTTCGAACCGCGAAACTATTACTTACGTCCTACGAAAATATTATGTTTGTTTTTTCGAAATAGGGTAGGGTTCATCTCAAAACCCTGTGTAATTGATAAGATGTGATGTGATATCGATAACATTAGATTGACAGAAAGAGAATGAAAGGAACTGACTTTATCTTTGTACTCGACGTTTATACGACTTTTCATTCTGATCAAACTCTGCTTTGCACAAGTCGCAAACGGCTGGTTAGTTAAAAAAATTTCGAAGAAAACGTCTCGTCGACGCTCCCCGGTCTTGGCCAAATATGGTTTTAAATGTAGTAACAAATATATTATTTTACATAAGTCATCTATAATTAGATAAATAATTCTGGTTGCTTTCAAGTAATGACATTTGCATAAAACGGAAGTTTTTGCCGCACGTACAGACCATTACCAAAATGGTCTTCTCGATTTAATCACATCTTTACTAAATTATTTGACTGATAAACGTAATTGTTTATTAATTTTTGCTGTTCTGGAACAGCAATGGAAAATTTTCGAAGTCATACGCTCGTGCGCAACTTCTATATTGCACAAATGAAGTCTGATCCTCGCCGTTTTCGTATCGTTGTTGCATCAGTTTAAAAACACATTTGGAGCGTAAAGGGACTTCAGAAACTCAAAACCAAACAATGAAAGTTGCATGCAGAGTATTGGCTTAAAACCGCTAAAAGTTTTTTGTCAAATATGAATCAAAATAACCCAAGGTGTTTCAGCTATACCGACCTAAGAGTTCGTGACGGCTGGATGCACATGATCTGGCATAGAATACTAAAGAATCGAAACTACATTGAGTAATACAAGACTGTTAGGATAACTTTTCACTCATCTTGGTGTAGGTTAAAACCCATAACTCGATTAGAAGAAAAAAAAAATTAAAACATTTAGACATGCTTGATTTTATTTCATTTTGGCTACTTAGAAAAAATGTTTATTGTTCGCGAAATGCGAAATTCCGTAAAGAATGTTGTTGTCTTCAACTCGATTTTTTGCGGTCGATCTATTCCTTGTTTACACCCAAATCTAATTAGGCGATAACTGAACTATAAAAAGAAACTAAGATATCTGACGTAGTCAGTTCTGTCCTTGCACCAAGGAGTCATACATACCCCGAATTCGGCTATCATTGAGAGGGACTTTAGTGCAAATAATTACGGAACGGGCGTCGGTCGTCTGTCTTTCCGTTTCAACACGAGCAATATTAACGGCAGCTCATTCATATTCGACAATAGCACGCTTCAACTAGTCTTGCAGCAAGAAGCAGCTGTTCAGATCTGCGTAACAGATCGGGTTTTTGCTTTCGTTCAGAACAATAAGTGGAGGCAAGGCATTTGCGACTGTAAACTGAATGAAAATGTGCTCGGTTCTGTTACAATCACCAAGATGTGGAAATTCTTGCTTTAATTACTGGCCAGAAGTAGGTGAAATTTTATCGATTTCTTTCAACGAGCAGTTTTGATATGGAGTTATTCAACCTAACTATTTAATAGTGAATTGTTATTTTACTCCGTCGGTTTGGCAGTTGTTTTATTGCCCACGTAATGACTTAGGAGTAATTTTTGTGCTTGTTAACGGGCAGCAACAATGTGAGAGATGTTAATCTTGGTTAACTAATGGTTTTCTATATGCTAGCTAGCTAGAAGTTGGGGACCTTCAACGACCTCTGTCAAACGTAACGTTACATGGCTTGTTGACTTGTCTCGAATAGGACTCTGCAGGTTCGCCTTGTCTTACGAGGGTTCTATTCATTTCACATTCATTTCTCATATTTGTCATTTGTCATAATGTTGTTGACATTAACTCTCGGTTTCTCATGCGTGAATACTTGAATTATCGCCAGCCGGGACTGAATTTCAAAACTGTTATTTCTTAACGTCTTTCACTGCAGGTGTTTTGCTGATTAACTTAAGACAGTGAAGTTTGTTTTCTTTAAAGAAGACTTGTAACAACCTGTTAGCATACAGCCTTACAGGGGTAGTTTTTGTTTTCATTGGGTAATTTCGATCCGGTTTCTGCTTTTGTGGCGTAACAGAACAAGTATGTTATATTATTTCATGCAAAAATAGGAACAGCCAATCGCTTACTTTGCATTTACCATACGTCGTAAAAAGCACTGACCACTGTAAAGGTTTCACTCGAATTTATAGCTTTTTCAAGAACAACCCATTACTAGTTACTCGTTTGACTTAATAATCAACGAAAGATCGAAAGTTAACCAATATTAAGTAAAACACGTGATTCTTAGGCAAGCAAAGACTTACACGTATCGGCCTTAGCTTTGAGTCTTACATATCGCCGTGCTTATTCCATTTCCAAGGTGCGTTGATATAGGTCGTCAAATTAAAAAAAAAGAAACAAGGAGGAATCGATTTAAAATTTAATACGCTTTGGTATAACTAATTTGGTTTCGTAATTTATTCTAAATCTGCCATTCCTTCTACTTAAAAGATTCATTGAATGACATTCAAATTTCGATAAAATTTTAGATATTAGAATTCCCTACATTGCTAGGAATACGCTTTGTGCATAGTTTGTGCGATTCTTAATCTTGAGTTAGTTTTTTTAGTTGATGCATTTAGTGTGTTAAAGTACCTGTTGATGAATTTTTGTCTTCAGTGATGCTTTCTTTTGAAGAAATTAAAATTATTTAGCCGGTTCATTCCTTAAATTTTAGGAACAGGCAATCTTTGACCCTCCCTGTTCAGTCATTGTGAAGCACTTTTGATATAGTGAAATTTGTGTTGTGTTGGTCCCCCCCCCCCATCAAAACTTCTTTAGAAAACTGTCGTCGTGAATTCATTAAAATCCGGTTGTTGAAAGAATTGTTAAAATTCAGTTGTCAAAAGAATATATCCCTTATTCTCGGCTTGGTTCTTCTACTCTTGGTTGTGAGAGTCAGTGAGTTGAAGTAGCATGCAAAGCAATTTAGAGCGATTGCATCATTAATCACCAAGAAGACTCTGCTGTTTCCGTCTTGTTAAGCTTACTAATGGTTTTTCCGAAACAACTCATTTTCTCGAAGAAAGGCAAGTACTGAGTTAGAATTAACAGAAGTACTAGTTAAAGTTAGCTTTTAAGTTTTTTCAGGGGACCAGCTCCTCTTTTTATCATTTTGCCATATATTTCTAAATGTAAATATATAACCCACTTGAGGGAAGAAATTAAAATAGGTTTTTCGTTGGTGTTGAAAACAATACAACACTAGCAATCACACATTTCAAAAGGTGCGAAAGGTGTAAACTACATAGCATTTTGTTATCTAATTCCCTACGTCTCACCAAGAAAACGAAAGCAGATTTGTACGTGTATGTCTAGTTTCTTCGCTCTGATAACTCTGAAGTATACGAAGAATACATTTCCTAAATGTTAGACAATTATGAATGAGCTTAGGAAACCATTACGTTAAGTCCTATATGGGAATTGACTCGTGTGGAATCATGTCCGCAAAGCTTTGTTGAACTCGAACATTTTTCTTTCTACGAGAACCAACGGCGTTATGACAAAACGAGGAGAAATGCTATTGAATGCATGATAAACCATCTTTTCTGGTTGAGTAAGATCTTCGGAATTTCAAGTGGAAATTTTAAAATAACTTTAACATGAAGGCGTGACTCTTTAACGTCGCTTCTAAATTGTTTTAGGCGAGAATCTTGCTTTGTAGTAATTGATTTTTCTTTGATTTTCTGAGACATAGAATCTTCTCGTCGCTTTTCGTCTTGAGGTGAGAGAGTTTTAGGTGAATCAAATCGCTGACGATTAGCACTAGAATAGCACTTTTTCAGGGCAAATTGATAATCTTCTGCATTTGCTTATCATGAACGTTTTATTTTTTTCTGTCGCATGTATTATTGGTTTCAGGCAAGTCTTTTGTTTTAGGTTTTAGAATTTGATTATCCTTTGATTTTGTGAGAATGAAGATTGTGGCGGTGAGGTTAATATTAGCTTACGGCAAGACAAACTGACTTCAGAAACCTTCGGTCTTGACCTAAAAGTGGTTATGTAGCCTTTTATGACGATTATGTGTTTGTCACATCCAAAACTGAGTTCTTCGTAGTACTAAAAAGCCCAAACGAGTTTCGAATACGCAGTTGTACCCCGAAAGACGTTTATTTATCTGATTCAAGAGTTCGATAAAGGCGTGGTTTACAGAAAATTAATTCAAGAGCTCTTGCCTTTTCGTCGATTGGCATCTCAGCTAACACTAGTTTACCATCGCCTCTTACAATGAGTAATTTTTGTAATGAACATAATTGTGCTTGAAAAATCTGTAGACATTAAAGTTTCTTGCGCAAAATATTTTTTAGAGCAGTGACAGCAATAACTGTTGCATGTTATGCTAATTGAGTTTCGAAGCAGCTACGACACGTGGTTGCACTTTCGGCGAATGTAACCTGCTTTTAGGCACACAGCTCCGCTTCTTCTTGAGAAAAAAAAATCTCGAAGTAGCAACTTTACACATTAGATATACCCTGACCAGCTTACACTAAATTTTTTGCCGCATCATACTTGATTTTTTTTTATGTGTTTCGTTGTTCTAGAGGCAATATACTGAAATAGCAAATACTGAAAGCAGATACCCGTGCCGCTTTGAATTGAAATAGTCTAGAAATCCCTCGACTAACGAGCTACTGGTGTTGCACGAATGTTCTTTAGCGATAAAAATCAGTTTGGAAGGTTACGAAAGTAAATTAGATAAAATTTTATCAACCAATGGTGTTGAATAAATGACCTACAGCGGTAAAAATCACTTCGGAAGGTTCGAAAGTAATTTGACGCGAATTAGTAACGTTGAAACTCAACGCTACAGGTACAAAACAAAGAGGAGAAAAAATATGCTTTGAATGGGAAGTGACTACACACAGGTTGAGTTTGATATAGGAAGCACTGAAAAAAAGGTTTTGTCTCTTCCTACGAAACAAAATGCAGGTGAATTTCGTATTAGAAAAAATTTTAAGCATGTACTTCCCATTGTCACAGCTTCGTTATCATTTTATAAATTTCAACTGAAATAAGTCTGCTTCGATCTGATCTTCTGGAATAGGTTTCGAAGTGCATGGAGTTTTCCAGTGTTGTCTTTGTTTCGAGGTATTCAAACATTTTGTTTGTATAATTCTAGGCAAGTTTTCCTTGTTCTTGTGAAATAATTATATTTGATTACAGTTTGCTCATGAGAGATACTCTAAAAGCTGGTTATCATTTTAGTTTTGTTTAAACTTTTTATTTAACTTTTTGAACCTCATATTTTGAAGGCTAAGCTTGACGATATTCGAGTTTTCAAGTATAACAAACTTTATGTGTATTTTTTTCATTTATTTTAGATTATTTTTTTACTACACGTGAATCAAACTAAACTATACCTTGCTCGTTAACATGAGTCCATGCAGGAACAAGGAGCAGTTCGGCGCGAAACCATGGCTTTCTTTTGCTTTTGCTTTCTTTTGCATTCTTTTGCAAAAATGTTGAATCGTCTGAATGTTCCAATTTTACTAGTTGTTATCATAAGTATATAGTAGGTAGATAAGCTAGTAAAGGAGAAAATAATGTATCCCGTGAATATTACTTGTTGAAATTCCAATGTATTTACTCTAGTGGGAAACTTATTGCCGAGTCCATGCAATATTTTGTGCCGCGACAAAACGAAGAAGTAAAAGTAAAAGTGCATGTTTTAAGCAGATTTTAAATTTTTGGCCATTTTTGAGCTTGACGTTATTATTAAGAAGGTCCAATTTAAGAGAAAAAGGTGTAGAAAAGATGTAAGTAATACAAATAAAGGGAGAAGAATAGACCTTATTCGTGTCGACGTCGCAATAGAGTGATTTTAAACAACCTTTATATAGGGTTTGACCAAAATTCGCAGTTCAAGAGCTGTTACTTCTGACTGAAAGAAATTGCTAGTAGTTTTGTATCTGTTACACTGTAGATGTGTACATAGACACAAAATCTTTAAAAACAGACAATTTCTTTAGGGAAGCAGCGTTGCCCATTGGGTGCCAGATTTTCATGCGGTTGTCCCGGGTTCAAATCCCACTCTGACCACTTTCAGGATTTGGCTTCGGTGATCCCAGAGTCAAATTCAACACGCTTGTAAATAGCCAACTGGCCTGCCTCTATCCAGTTCGATTTCTTGACTAAAGTCGTATTTGTTCGAAATTTTAACTATAACACTAAAGCCCCTTTGAGGAGATATTACGTAATCATTAATATATTTCTTGTATATTATTATTATTATTACTGTTATTATTATTATTATTATTATTATTATTATTATTATCGTTATTCATTTATGTTGATCTCTCTCTGCAGATTAATCACCCGATGGCCGCTTTAAGTACAAAATCCGAATTGACACCACTCTCGTCTGTTTCACAACACGACCTGTTTGACATTCTTGATGAGTGCAGCATTCCAAGCGAGTTAACGTTAGAGAACGAATGGTCGCCCGCGTTACTCGGCTCTCTTATCGACCCTACGGGGTTTGGAAGTGTACAAAGCGATCATACTCCAGAAAACGCCCCAAACGAGCATTTCAGTTTTACCTCACAACTTCACAACACGGACTTTCTTTGTAAAACTGAACCCATCAATACTGATTATCAGTACACCAGTGTGAATGGCAACGCAAGTTCTCTCACGTCAGTCTCTCAGGAGGCCATGGAGAGTCAAGCGGTTGAGGCAACAAACGTCGCGGATGTAACAATACCAACTTGTATTCTAAAAGTCGAGGCAGAAATTAAACGCGAAGGTATGAGTTATTCCTTTTTCTGAAGAAAAGAAACTGAATTTTATTACTACTACTACTACTACTACTACTACTAGTTTCTGTTTTGTTATTCTGACGGCATTTCGTATTTTGTTCTAACAGCCTGTTGTTCACCTACACCTGTTAACGAAATGGAGCTGGGATGTTCAATTAAGGAGAACATTGAACAGGTGATCAAGAAAGAAGTCAGAAGTCGTGGTACGTGTTGAAAGTGTTCAAGCTGAGCCTTTTAATGATCTTTGTTCTTAAGCTGGAATATCAAAGACTTAGCCATGCACTTATTTAAAACCATCAATCAAAAAATGGTAAAAATTTTTGTCTCAAACGTCCTTTGGGGGCGGATGGGGTTGAGAGGGGGAGGATTAAAGCTTTCAGTCACAAAGAACTCTCACCATTCCTGAAAAACTATTTTTTTGCCTGACCAGAAAATTTTCAGAAATTCTTATATATGAGTTTTTAGAACATAGTAATTTGACGATAGTTAACTTCATCTTCGGCATTTCTGTATTTCAAATCTTTGCACGTTAGGAGCATAGTTGTTCATTGAACTTTTGCAGTCTTGATTGGAAACAAGAAATAATTAAGAATTTTGGTGTCAGGTGTTGGACGGATCAATACTTAGTTGTGTAAGGTTTGAATACACCGTCGTCCTACCCCTGCCTAAATCGAAATAAAAGAAGCTCCTTGGACATTCTAGCTAGGGTAATGGGTTAAAACTTAAGTTCCTTCATAGCCAAAGCTTTGTATTAACCAGTGCGTTTTTTGTCCCTAGGCCGCCCGCGCCGTTTGGATTGTCGCTCGTGCGGTGATGGTCTAAGAGGAAAGAAAGACAACGGAAAGAAGCCAATCAAAAGTACGTGAACTTGGTTGCCCCCGCATGGGTTTGGTCTCTTATCATAATAGAAACCCCCGCGTTCTAGATAGTTAAGAAGATAAACATCTGGGTCTAGCAGAAAAGTCTCAGTTCGGAGGCATTCTGCCCCCAAAAGATCTCAGGGGTTTTCCAAAAAGGATCTTTGGGATTACCCGATAAGGATCTTCGGGGTTTCCCGAAAAGGACATTTGTGATTTCCCTCAAAGGATCTCTAGGATTTCCCGTAAAGAATGTTTTGGGTTCCCCGCGAAGGATCCTTTGGATTTCCTGCAAAGGATCTCTGGGATTTTCAGTAAGCCCGCAAATAATTGTCCGAGACGCGAAAGTGCGTCGATTGATGTCGTTATAAGATTACGAGAACTCTTAAAAGAGAGAGTGTGACGCTTCAACTGAAGTCCTACTAGTAGTGTTATAACATAATAAACTTTTTGAGGCGCTATCAAGTTCTTTCTTGTATTAATTAGAATGCAGCACAAATGCAGCTTCTTTAAGTTTCTTTTATTGCCTTCGCAACAGCAAGATACAGTAATAACCCGCGTAGGTTCTTATATAAATGGTACTTAAAGCAAATTTAGGTTAGCAAGGTTCTTAAAATAGGTTCTCATATTTTCGTATGAATTTCATCTGAATATATTACATATATTATAAATATTATCTCATTAAACAGTATAAATAATTTATTTGTACCATAGAGCAGTGCTTGTAGTACTGCAGTAGAGTACAGTACTTGCAAATACTTGGGGAATTATTTGAATGGTAAACACAATGGACATATAATTTGTAAGAAAAAAAAGTTATGTCAAGTTACTTTTAAGTAGATGATGAACTCAGCAGTTTCTACCTATACACTTTTACAGCAACTCGCCTGATAAGAACCTAACTTAAAACTTTAGCCTAAATAACTTCTTATGTGGAGGGGGCTTAAAATGATAATTTTAGCCTAACAGGTTCTTAAAACCCAGGTTCTTATACGTGGGGTATTACTGTAGTCGTCATCAAACTAATGAATATATGGAAAGTTTTTGTAGAGGTAACTCGAATATGATCTGTAACCAAATCATTCTCTTCCTTTGCAGTGAAGAAAACAATTCATCTGTGGGAGTTTCTAGAACAAATACTAGACGACACTACCCTGAGCCCACGATACATCACGTGGGTGTCACGTGAGGAGGGTATCTTCCGCCTGGTGAATTCCAAGAAAGTTGCTCAGTTGTGGGGTCAGCGGAAAAATAAACGCAACATGACGTACGAAAAGATGAGTAGAGCTATGCGGTATTACTACGAGCGTGGAATACTGTACCATGTGAACGGGCAGAAGTTAATTTACAAGTTCGGCGATGACGTAATGAGCAGAAGGCAGGACTCTGTTTCCGATTCTGAGAGCTCTGAGAAGTCTGTGTAGATAAAAAGTTGGTAGCCATAGTTATCAATACAAGACATTAGCACTCATGAAAATAACACGTGTTTTCTGGTTAAAAAAGGGACCAGTATACACAAACTACAAACTATTAGTGCAACCCCGTCAGCAGATGTACTGGAAGAAAAAGACAGTTTCATAATTTCAAATGCAGATGAATGAGAGACGGTTGTTGGTACAGTGTCGTACAATAAGATCGTCTGAAAATTTTGGTAAAATGAATAATGCACATAATTCTAGCATAATCTCTAAAGTGTTGTACATGCCCCGGATATATTGTGTTTGTATGAATGCGATTTTGTTCTTTTTTTCGGAATAGCGTTGGCTCAAAAGATCACCTACTCAAGTTTAGCTGCAAGGTTGTAAACGAATCAATGAAATACCAATTTACTGTCAATTTAGTTAAATTTGACTAGATTAACTAGGATTGGATCATTTCGGAATAGCTTTGGTTCAAATGATCACCTACTAAAGTTTAGTTGCTAGGTTGTATACGAATCAATGAAATACTAATTTACTGTCAATTTAGTTATACTGGACTAGATTAACTGGGATTGGATCATCCGAAACACGTCTGACGCTAAAAAGGATGTTTATTTGAGTTTGCTGACCTTACGGAAATCAGAGATCGGTTATGATTCCATGAGTACAAAACAGGTTAGCTAGGGTTAGGTAAAGAGAGATTTCAAGGGATCACACATGCTATGCTCTGAACAAATCCAGTCGGTAATCCAGAAGCGAAGAAGATTAGAAAAAGGGATTCAAAGACTAACGCAGCGATGTGCGGTTTTTGTTCCTGTGGTTGTAACTTTCATCCGATTTATGATTAGATATCCACAAAACAATCACACCCTTTTGCTATCCTTCCTAAACTCTTCAGATTATATTTAGACCCCATTTACACTAGCAAAAGTTATTTCCAGTATATTGGGCTAATTGCATTCACTCCCGAAATTCATGTGATTTCAAGCTACAAACCTTAGATAGCTTGAGTGATTTAAGAGTGTTCCAAGTTAACTCAAGTGAAGTATGTGTAAACTGAGTGTTAGCTCTCTGTTTAATCCATTTACCACAGCAAGAAGAGGGCGTCACTCCATAAATATCTTCTAGCCAGTGCATTGCCTCGATTTTTAAGCATCTAGTCTGAAAAAAGTGCAGTGCTTAGTCTGGTCGTAAACAACGAACACTCAAACAAAGTGTAGACTTTTAGATGACGGAAAAGCGCCTCAACTGTGGACAAAATACAATCAAAGAAGTTCCTAGCATAGTTAAGACATACGGACTGGTTAGAAAACCATTGTTGTATGTGTTTGTTCGCAATTTTCTTTTGTTTTCTGCTGTTCACCCTGAACAAAACGTGCAAAAACACAAAAGCTGTTGAGATGCAAATCAACAAATAGCCAGTCAAAATATTCTCACTAACGCCTGAAACAAAGAATGTGCAGGGTTATGGTTCGTTTAACATAGAACGAATTATCTTTGCACATTCTTTGTATTTCCCTTTGCCGGCTTTCCTAACCAGTCCATATAATAACTATATTTCTAGTTTAGAGACAATAATACGTTGGTCTTGTGTAGTTAATCGGGTTAGTACTTCCCGCAGTTTCTTTTAATTCAGAGCATTATAGAATGTTAAGAAATGGTACGTAGACAGATTGTAAATAATATAGAGGTTGTTGAAATGGTGTAAAATTTTTATGAAAATAATCCTCGTAACGAAAATATACGAGAAACTATGATGATTTTGTGAATGATTTTAATTAAAAAATGGTGTGATGGTCATGACCACTCTTGTTAAGCAAGAAAATACAGCAACTTGGTATTTAAACCCTTCCTCGATCCTGAGAGGCTCATAGGACTGGCACTTATCTCCCATTTTCTCCAGTTTCTTTAGTGTTAAGCCTATAAGATTCTTTGACTCCCCCTAGACAGCACACTAATCCATCGCAGGTTAACCCCCCCCCCCCGCCCCCCTCCCCGACGAACTGGTCCTCATTTATACAGTTGAATCGACTGGAACAAAGTGTTGTTAAATGTCTTACTCAAGGACACAAACGAAGTTTGTAATAGCACCTTGTCGCGATTTGTAATAACTTTGATAAAATAACCCAATTAGTACGCGCGCTGTGATTGGTCGAGAGCGCAGAAAAAAGTGTTCCGTAAGAGAGCACACGGAATGGTTTTGAAAGAGTCACACAACACTGACAATCCGCCGCCATTATTATTGTTTGCAAATAACCAGTTATCGTAGAAAACATGTTAGCCAATGACAACATACAAAATTCTAATTCAAATCTGATACCAAACAAAAATGAGCCTATTTAGATATTAAACTTGGAAACCAAAAACAAAATGATGCGGTTTACTTCAGTCGGGAACTGCAAGCCGGGATAGGTACGCCTAGATGTAAACAAAAACGCAAACTAAACAAGGAAAACATTACCTCGGCTTTTCGCGGGTCCCCGGCTCGCCCACACAAGAAACTGGGCAACCACGATAGGCGCGCCTAGATTTAAGCGATGTGAAAACTAAACAAGGAAGACCTTTCCTCGTCTTTTCACGGTTCCCCCGCTTCGCCGACACGAGAAACTCAACTAGCCGGATAGGCACACTTAGATTTAAACAAAAAGGAAAACCTTTCCTCGTCTTGTCGCGGGTGCCCGGGTTCGCCGACATGAGAAACTGGACAGCCGGGAAAGGCACGCCAAGACTTAGGCGAAAAGGAAAACTAAACAAGGAAAACCTATCCTTGTCTTGTCGCTGATGCCGCGGTTCGCCGAAACGAGAAACTGGACAGCCGGGAAAGGCACACCTAGATTTAAACAAAAAGGAAAACTAAACAAAGAAAACCTTTTCTCGTCTTGTCGCGGGTGCCCGGGTTCGCCGAAACGAGAAACTGAGCAGGCGGAAAAGGCACACCTAGATTTAAGCGAAAAGGAAAACTAAACAAAGAAAACCTTTTCTCGTCTTGTCGCGGGTGCCGGGTTCGCCGAAACGAGAAACTGGGCAGTCGGGATAGGCACGCCTAGATTTAAGCGAAAAGGAAAACTAAACAAAGAAAACCTTTTCTCGTCTTGTCACTGGTGCCGCGGTTCGCCGACACGAGAAACTGGACAGCCGGGAAAGGCACACCTAGATTTAAACAAAAAGGAAAACTAAACAAAGAAAACCTTTCCTCGTCTTGTTGCGGATGGCCGGGTTCGCAGACATGAGAAACTGGACAGCCGGGAAAGGCACACCTAGATTTAAACAAAAAGGAAAACTAAACAAAGAAAACCTTTTCTCGTCTTGTCGCGGGTGCCCGGGTTCGCCGAAACGAGAAACTGAGCAGGCGGAAAAGGCACACCTAGATTTAAGCGAAAAGGAAAACTAAACAAAGAAAACCTTTTCTCGTCTTGTCGCGGGTGCCGGGTTCGCCGAAACGAGAAACTGGGCAGTCGGGATAGGCACGCCTAGATTTAAACAAAAAGGAAAACTAAACAAAGAAAACCTTTCCTCGTCTTGTTGCGGATGGCCGGGTTCGCAGACGTGAGAAACTGGACAGCCGGGAAAGGCACGCCAAGACTAAGGCGAAAAGGAAAACTAAACAAGGAAAACCTATCCTTGTCTTGTCGCTGGTGCCGCGGTTCGCCGACACGAGAAACTGGACAGCCGGGAAAGGCACACCTAGATTTAAACAAAAAGGAAAACTAAACAAAGAAAACCTTTTCTCGTCTTGTCGCGGGTGCCGGGTTCGCCGACACGAGAAACTGGGCAGTCGGGATAGGCACACCTAGAATTAAGCGAAAAGGAAAACTA
>JANVCF010247146.1:0-15604 GCA_025388745.1 Hydrozoanthus gracilis
GAGGCTCAGATTGGCCAAAATTTAAGATTGATTTTAAAAAAAATGAGGCTCGGGCTTGATAACTACATTCATTTGTATAGAAGAATATATACTATATTTATAAGAATTTAGAAAATAATCCTGATGTAACGTGCGCTCTCATTGGTTGCAAATCTATTTTCTATAAGAGAATAGAAAATGGATTTGATGTCACACAGCTCAAGATCTTTTTTTCTCTATAGTTATTTTCTAAAAGGGATAAAACAGCATTGCTTGTGTTTCTAGACAATTTCATAAAATGGTTATGACGTTAGAGGGCACTCGAAAAGCAGAGAGAAAACTCAGCTTCTCTTTGTTTTCTCTCAACACTTTTCTCATGCCCTCTTACGTCATAACCATTTTCTAAAATTGTCTAGAAACAGGCGCGATGCTGTTTTATTCCCTTAATAGAGGCTGAAAATTGCAAAAACAAAAGAAAATTTAAGAGTAGTATTTAATGCTGAGGCTGAGGTTTTGTTAAGAATATGATTTTGTGCAACATATTAGATAATATGTTTACACTTAAATTTTGAAAATTATTTGGAAATTCTAAATTATTTTCTGTAAAAGTTGCCAACGAACAACAATAAATTTTGTTCATGTGCAACTCAGTAACCTTTAAACCATCCCATATCACTCTGCTACACAAAGTTGGTGACAGGTCTGTTTAGTATGTGGCCTAAACTTTTATTTAACACAAGACTACTCTGTAGACCTTCAATATGTACAATAACCATCTATTGTGTTATAGACTGTTTTTTTACATAGTTGCAACTATCTTCCACATATTACACACAGCTCTCTTATGCCAGCAAGAGGTGAAAGTTATGTGTACATCAGATTAGCAACCCTTCTCTATTGGGTGCAACCTGGCTCTAAAATCACTTTGACACTATCAAAGTCATCTGTAGACTAGAGAGAATTTTGGATGCGTTGACAGCATTGTCTATTCAGAACTCTGGAGACTCAGGAAGGCAATGCCATGCTGACATACATATTCTATTGACCTGGGCCGGTTGTTCAAAAGCTGATTAGATTTAAACCAGGGTTAACTTTTAACAAAAGCTATTGGTTGTCATGGTAATTAACCCTGGATTAGGGCTAATTGTCTTTAAAACAATTGGGCCCTTTATTCTAAGAATATTTTAAGAATATTTTCAGCCTCAAAATCCAAAAAATTAAAAGTATTGAGCTTGAGTCTGAAAAACAATATTATAAAAAAAGTATAATGCACATGTCATTGGCTTCCCCGAGGGGGGGACCCCAGGCATACCTGGGGAAATGTGGGGACTTTGAGATAAATACTTCCCCGTGTAGCAGGGAAATGTGGAGAAATAAAGTTACACTGTCCCCACCCCTGGGGTAAATTTGGGGACTTGGCTGTCAGGATGAAATGCTGGATTGCAAGAAGGTATTTTCATCTGCAAGAAGGTAATGTCATCAGCTTTGTTTAACCATCTTTTGAAATTCGTGGTATTGCTGTTTATCACTAACTTTAGGTTACATTGCATGATCTAGCTTTGGCTGGGTTCATTGAAATGCAAATTATACAGTAGCATTTTAAATTTGAAATGTCATGATGCAACTAAATTCCGACTTGTTTGCTCTTTGTCTTTTTGTATGCATTGCTACGCAATAATTACTTGTGTTTGATGACTTTGTTGCATTAGGGTGGTTTGATCAACAAGGGTCGATAGGACATATTTTTTGCTGTTGGGTTTACAGTAGTAGTTGAGAAAGTTGATATTTCGAGCGTATTGATGGCTTGCTGCGCATTGCCACATATTTCAGTGTTTCAACAGTTCATCACAATTTTCAAAAGTTTCAAACTGAGAGGTGTTAATGTTACTTAAAGAGATGTAGTGTCCCAGGTACTGGGGACAATGTGGGGCAAATACACTAGGTGTCTGCAAAGTCCCCACATTTGCCTGGGGTCCCCCCCCTCGGGGAAGCTGATGACATATGCACAACTCAATCATTGCCTCAAATTGTACACCGTACACAATGTCATATATTTGCCCTGAAGTTAGTTCCTTAATTAAAAAGTACTTGTATTGCATACCTTGGGCACAGAGTAAATGAAAAAAGTTTAAGAACTAAATAGATTGAGGTTAAAATCACTGAAAAATTAAGAATAATGAGCCTTGGTCAAGTTTTCTGGTTCTCATAAAGTGTAGTTTGTGGGATTATAAATTTGGCAGCAACTCTTCACAAGCTTTCTTTCATATTTTAAACATTTGAAGACTTTTTTAGTTTGATTTTGAACAGATCTGTATTGAATGTTAAACTAAATAACTGTTATCCCTTGAGAAAAGAGTTTTTTTGCAAAAAATTGTACATTTACAACTTGAGATACCAAATTAAGCAAGTAAAGTTGTGAAGTGATCTTGATGCAGATAGTATTTAACTGTACAGTCAACCTATGTATTCACTCCAACAGAACTTAGCAACCACCAAATTCTGAGGACATAATCAATTATATTTCAAATAAATACAAGTTGTACGATTATAATAATTATTTATTGTACTGGGATTCAATTTGAGAAGCCTGAAAAAAATTCAGGCGCCAACAGGATTTAAAATCTGGGACCTGGCTCTTTAATACCATTATCGAGCTATGAAGCAACGTTTTCTGATCTGTTGGGAGCAGGTCAATTTCAGTGGGTCTATTTATGCCATTTTGGCAGTTTTACAATATTTATTATTATTGGACTGTGACTAGTACAATAAAACTGAAAAATAAATAAACAAAAGTATAGAATAGGGTTTAGGGAAAGTATCCATTCACATGTATGCAGTTTCTTTATAATTTGCAGATTGTTGTTTAATGATAATCACATTTAAACTACTGACAACAAAACTAGTTTATTCCTGATTTTTTTAGTTTTAGTTAGTTGTTCAAATACCTTATTTAGCTGAATTATATTAGTGTCCAACCTGGTTGCTCTTTTCAGCCAGTAATGGAGGGGGGGGAGGGGATGGGGAGATATATGCATCCTTTGAATATCCTCCAGTCCAATCCTAACTACTATCTGCTTAATACTCAGTATTGACCAATCATCTTGATTTTCTGACCCAAATGTAATCAGAACAACTTCTTGAAATTATATTTTGATGTTTTTTTTTATTTATTTATTTTATTATTTTATTACTTTATTTTTTTAAAATTTTTTTTGGGGGTCGTTAGTTTATTATCAGATTTTGCTCAAGTATATATAGATAGCCAACTTGTGGTCGTTAGTTAACAACAAGATTTTGCTCTAGTGTATATAGATAGTCCACTTGTGGTCGTTAGTTAACAACCAGATTTTGCTCTAGTATACCTGTGGTCGTAACTATAAGTTAACCACCAGATTTTGCTCTAGCATATATAGAAATTCTTCACCTTTTTGATGTTGTATACCTGTAAACTTCTCCAGATTTTTTTGAAAGCAAGCTATATGTTCTCATCATCAGGTGAACAAACGCTCATCTCGAGATGAAATACTGTCAGCCCTTGCCAACCGTGAGGGTCAAATTGCCAAACTTGAGTCTAAAATTGCAGGTGTGTTGCAGTTTGATGCCAATTAAAAACTTCTGTTAGTTGATTTTTCTGTCACATGTACAGTATAATTTTGGTTTAGTTTACATACAATTACCTAATATAGTTGTTTTGATTTGAATGCTTTGATTTGTTTAGTTTTAAAAGTGACAATGTACATTTTAAAGTCTTTCTTAACATTATTTTTGTCTCAGCACCCACAAAAGCCTGGTGTTAAATGGGTTAATATGGAACTGCTGCCAGGATATTTTTAATGACTTTGAATCACATACATACATGTCTAGATTTATTAAGGTTTTATGTAAGTTATTAACGATTAATTTATAATTGTATATATAATAATGTACAAGTTATTGAAATATATCATGATTTTGTAGTATGTAATAATGAACAGTTAATATAAGATTATATAACACATTATTAATCTCCCATAGACATGGCAAGCTTGGTAAGAGAGCAGGCAAGAACAAAAGATAAGTTAGAGGAAGCTTTACAAAAGCAGCAAGAAGGTATGTGATCAGAAGTATCTATTTTATTCAATGAAAAAGTTTAGATGACTAAAGAAAATGACTTTAATCATCTCATATATGTGTTAATTTTGGTGATAACGATAACCAAAACTTAGTGTTATTAATTGTAAACTAATGAAATAGTCCTGAACTTAAATACACTGGATAAATTTCGGAGAAAGTTTTCATCAGCTTTCGAACTGTGCTGAGTGCTTGATCACATGACTGGTTGTGACGGCAACTCCGGAAGTCTGGGGTGGGTAATTCGAACTCCGATGAGGGCCCTCTCTCCTTCTGCTCCTGAGGAGGTTGGTCCAGATTGGAGATAAGTTGTGACAGCCTCCATCGTTTGAATTTCCCACCCCGTCACAACCAGTCATGTGATCAAGGACTCAGCAGAGTTCAAAAGCTAATGAAAACTTTCTCTGAAATTTATCCAGCATATTTAAGTTCAGGACTATTTCATTATCAAATTCCTGGATAGATGAATCTACATAGTACTAATTGTAAACTAATTGTATTTTGCCAATGCCATGAAACATTTAAGGTGCATTGCATGAATAAAACCTGTTCGAAATACTTAGAAACTATTTAGTATATTAATATATAATACAAAGTGTCAAGGTCCTGATTATCTGTGCTCTGTCAGCTTGCTGTTCACAAGACTATAGTTTTAAGAAACGAAACACAGCTACTGTGTTTGTAAAGGCTAATGCAAACCAAGGATCGTTTGGGAGAAATTGAGAGCAGATCAGTGCAAACATGCCACCGAAGGCTGAGTGTTTGTGCCTGCTTGAAATTAAATTAAAAGTAAAAAGCTTATATAAGTATGGATTAATTTTGTTTAAATTGTTCAACATAGTTTACTATATCCAATGCTTTCGTCATCGTTTAATAGCGGCATTTGACCATTTCTGACCTTACAAGTGTGACACAAACAGAGTTGTTCTCCTCTTGTCTTTCTCATCTTTAGCATGCACACTGTTGTACATGACATATATGTTGCAGTTCAATTTCAACCTCTGGTTTACAAACCAGACAAACCAGTTTATTCATTGGGGGGGGGGGGCGAGGTTAAAAGGAATAACACCAAAAAAGTACTGGAACTTTTCAGGCCCCACTACCTTTCACTCTTTCTTCCCTTTTCCAACTAACCCTGAAATACCCTCCTCCCCACTGTACTGACCCCTATACATATGTACTCTGGATGATTTTGGCAGTCTTTTTTCTCAGCCTTTGTCTAGTTTAAACCTCTAATCTCTTGCTCTTTAAACCCTCACTAGAATTACTTGACCAGAGAGTTTTTGATGCAAGTTTTACCCATGTTTGTATAAGTTATTATATAGATTTATTTAGTCCCAGACTCTGCTAATTTTGTTCTCAAAGTTCAAACTTCATACAATTTAAACAATTTCAAAATGGTAAAATAATTAAAAATTAAAATTCAATGTATACACATTCTTACATACTTTCTTGAAGTTTTCTTGACAGGCTTTTAAAATTTCAATCCTAAGGTTGATTCGCTTATAACTTGAGTCCCTCAAATAATTCAGAAATTATGTAGTTAATTATACTGAATGAAAATATTCAAAAAAAAAATTAACAGCAATTGAGATATGAATTAAACTGAATGGCAAAAAGGCAATGTGGAAAAACTGTGGTACAAAATTTGATTTTTGAGATGCTATATAGGCAAGTCACTTTAGTATACAGTTCATGTGACTCAGAAAATGTTTGAGTCCTTAAACTTCCTCTGAAATAAGTTCACAGGGTGTTGACAACAACAACAAGTTTATTCCCACAATATTCAACTACATTAGTTCAAACACCTTACAATACCATTAAATTTTGATTAAAATCATAAGTTATTACAGTGGTTGGACACCTGAAAGAACTATAAGAAAGGCTATCTAGTCGGTTGCCCTTGATTGTGATAAAATTAATATGTACATTTGCCATCTTTTTAACATCTAAGTTCGTAAGAACTTGTTTTTGTTTAACTTGTAACAGAGCACAAAAGAATAGCTAATGATATAGCTGATGAAAATGAGGAAAAAATTGCGCGAATAAAGAGTGAATATGAAAAAGCACTGGAGGATAAAAATGAGGTAATGTCCTTGGATGTAAATTTTTTTCTTAAACCAAAAAGGTACTTTAGCTTAAGATTCTTTGAAATAATTAAAAACATAAACGTTTAGATTGAGTAGAAAACATCTCTTGGATAACAGTTTAAATGATTAAAATTGAGTAACTTTTTAAAATAAAATTGAATAAAATTTAATCAACTATTATATAATAAGGTTTTGCCATTTTAACATTTAAGCCATCATGCATTGTTAACACTACTTTTGAAAGCATTGGTGATTTCTGCAAATTGTTTGGTTGTCAAAACAAGATTAATTCTATATCCATTTTTATATTTTTGATATCACTGTTGAATCAAGCTGTTTGATTGGTTGCCAACACTTGTGTCATCGAAAAATTGCGTTGCAAATGTCTTAAAGTATTAAAATGATCAGTAGTGTAATTTATAATAAATAAATTATCATAATTTTTGTGAACATATTTTTTTGAAATATTAACTGATTCATTAACAAAAATTGCCTAAAGTTCCCAATTTAGTGTTTATTGTCTGTTTGCAAGCATGAAACCAACAAACTAACTGTTAAATTTTTCAACAAAAGATCCACAGTTTGAGAGGCAATGTTAATTACTAGTTCTATTTTTTATTTTTATTTAGCTGTATTTAGCTGAATTTGAAAACAATTTATAACTTTGAGAAAAAGAACTTCCAGAACAATAAAACAGTGACAGATATGTGACAATGAATATCAGATGGTTTGGAGCACAAACGCAAATACTTTTTTTTAGTTTTAAACGAAAGAGAAAAAAAACGCAGCTCCTTCCGATAAAAATGCTCCCTGGGTTCGCCCGCTTTCCTTGTTGCGCATGTCTGCGTTTCATTATTGTCTCACTCAGTTGGACTCTCGCCAGAGCTTCGTAAGCTTTAGTAATCTTGCAATAGGCGCCTAGCAGAATTGTCTAAGAGCGAGTATTTCATAGAAGAGGATATTTATACAGTAGTTGATGAAGATTCCCTAAACACAGGGTAAACCGTATTCTTACTCGTACTAAGATGCTCGCCATATCTTTGTCTCCAGTCTACCCACATCAGAATTAAACGGAAAAACTATAGATGCATAAATGGCGGCGGTTCGGGTATATTTTTTAGCGCAACCCGTTCTTGACTTAAGCTCTCAAAGGCTTGTTACGCAAAACGAGGCAAGTTGCGCTAAACAAAAAAAAATTTAAATGGCCGCCATTTTTGTACATGCTCGATCTAATGCTGGATCGTTTTTAAGAGTCAGTAGTAAGTTTCTTGTGCGCAGACTCAACGTAACACTTACTGAGTGCTTTGAATGGTTTTAGGAGCTCAAGTCAAAACATAAAGCCCTGTCCATGGTAAGCGCCCTTTCCTGGGAGCCTTTTTTTCTTTTCTAAGTAGCCGCATTTTAACTGTTTGTATAATCAGCTGCGGAATGAAAAAGGCAATCGTCTAATTAACGAATGAATAATTGGGTGGAGTGTTCTATGAGTTCATAGTCAACGGGGGTCAAAAAAACTGAGGGCTGGGGTGAGAAAGTTCTTAACAACTTAAAATAAGACAATGGAGACTCGAAGGATATGGATGAATTAATATTTTATTGACTTCTAAACTCTAGATTCTTGTTTCCTGTGCTGTAATCTAAACAAAAATAGAGAAAGACGAACACAGAACTTGACAACTTTTTATGCTGAAGCCTGATTAACCGTTTTGGTTTTCTTTTTTTCGGGGCCCTGACACATCGCGCTTTGGCAAGAAAAACAAAATAAGATTCAAATAAATAGTTTGAGAATGTATACAACTTTTACAAAAATACGAAGCAACAGTTCTCAAGATAAATATTCAAAGCATATTTAAGCTCTGATTTATTTTTATTTGGTTGATCTAGGGGGACACTCGCAACGCAGATATGAGCGAGCTTAATAATCTTCAGCAGCAAGAAATAACGAAACTGAAATCCCTGGTACTGTATTTTAATGCGTTTTCTTCCTTGATTAAATATTCCTCCCCTTTTATTCCTAGTTAAATTAAAGCTACTGCATAGTTTTTTTAGGAGGCAGCATGGCTCCATGGTTAGGGTGCTGGATTTGCATGAGGTTGATTCGGGTTCAAATCCCACTCTGGCCACTGACAGGATTTGGCTTCGGTGATCCCAGAGTTAAAGCCACCACCCTTGGAAATAGCTGACTGGTCTGCCTCCGACCAGTTGGGATTTTTAACTGTAGTCGTATTTGTCAATTAGCTACCTCAAGCTAAATACTTTGACACGTAAGTAAAGTCTGTTTTTTTAGTACTAAAATATGGGCTGCGTTTACACTATAAATGCATTTCCGATTAATCAGTTTCATACTTTTAATAGTTGTACTCTGTCAACAACTTTCAGCCTTTCTTAATCGTGCTCAGGCTCTCTTGATAGGCGGTTGAGAGAGCCTTGGCACGAGGTTGGATATTTTTTAACGTTCGTGCAGTCGTGGCGGCAATGAAAACTCGTTTCCTTTTGGTTTTGCGTTTCAGATACCACAAAAATCCTTAAATTGTTCCAAATGATAGACAGAAGTTTCTTCTTTGAGAATTCGAGAGTCAGTTTGTTGGTTCTGTGCTTGCAAGTTAGCCTTTAACATCGATTGTTTGTAACAATTATTGTTAGACCATTAAATTCCAAAAGTTTCATTTTACCAATAATATTGTAAAACTAACGAATGCCAGAGTTGAGTTGTGTTTTCGCACCTAAATATGCAAACTTCAGCTGACGCAAAATTTACCTTTTCAAATCTAAACACTTTATAGGCGTGAAACAAAGCAAAACTTCTCTCAAATCGCAAGTTAAGGTATAGCTTACCGAGTAACGAGGACTAAAATTTCCTGCACCAAAACTCTAACTTAACTATCTAAGTTAGCGTGTTTCATTACATTTGGACTTGAGGAGTCAGGGGAGAACGGGCAATAGGACTCGAGGTTCCCTACGTGGTCCATGAAGACGCGAAGGTCTAACCGTTTCAGATGTTGGAGCAAAGGCAGCACCTTCTCCTCAGTTGTTTTAAGGCCCTGAGTGAAGGTTTGTCACCGGGAATTGGACCCGAGTCTCCAGCACGACAGACTGGCGCCTTTTTCCAACTGGGTAAAACAGGCAATTGCGTGTAAAAATTACAAAAATATTCTTTATTCTGTTAACTGCTACGAAGTTTGCATAAAGAGTTTGGCGTTTTAAAATAGAATACGTAATTTAATTTGTCAGTAATTATAACTTGTCTTCCACTAGTTTATCCAGTTCCAAACGGACGCCACTCGAAAGGCAGCAGAAATACTTGAAAAAAGCAAGGTAAGTTTTGCTTAGTGCACGTCGATACACATGTAGAAATGGTGAATATACTAGTTATGCAATGATTTCTCGTGGGATACCGTGGAATACGTCACGCGTCGCTTGTGTTTTCCTTATACACACGAGCTTTTTGGCGAGTGTAAGTGCGAAGAAAATGTGCCATTTTCCTCGCTATCCCACGAGAAATTATTGCTTAACAAATTTATCTCATGCCTTGAAAAATATAGCAAATGCATAAGATTAATAATGTACTAGCCGTGATCGCGGGCTCTTAGAACAAAGGCCCAAAAATGTAAATCTGATTCAAAGCAATAAGTTAATACTTGCAAGACCTTTAACATTCCAACACAAAAAAGGCTTGCAATGAAATTTCTTTTCCAATAGATTTACAGTCAAGTACAGTAAGTAATACATGAATGATATCAGGCTACATAATGTATCGAGTGTTCAAAACCCCCATGGTGCACATGACATAAAGAATTGAAATCTCGCCATCTTGCGGAAAGAAAATGGATTTTTTTCAGTTGTTTTTTTTCCAACTTATTTCAAGTAAACTCTTTAAATAGATCAAATTTGGTGCCTGCCGTTCAAACTTTCTTTTTATATTTTTGTAACTTGCCGCGTTATTTGAATAATTCGTGAACAAAAATATACAAGCTGTAACAAAATGGGGTCTCATTTGTTTTTTCTTACAGCAACTGGAAGATCTGGATAAAGCCTACGCTGATCAAAAGAGCGAGTTGTCATCGTTGCAGGAGCGATTGGATGACCTCGCTCGTGAGAGGTATAAGAGTGTATAATATTATATCGGAATCATTTAACTTAAGTAACGGTCCGAGTAAGAACTAGGGAGGTCAACGGCAATGGAATGCAAAAAGGTGCTAATTGCAAAATTGTTAAACTGTTGATCAGATTGGCTAAGCTTTAAAAATTACCGTATCTTCATGAGTAAGCTTATGTATTTGTTTCCAGTTCAGTCACTCATTCCTTTCTAGTTGAGCCATTTCTGTTTTTAAATGTAAGAAAAATTCTACATGGGGAACATTGAAAATCAAAATGTTTTCATCGCTTTTGTTTTGGAGTTCTATGATTGGCTTAATTATTATAGCACAAAAGAAACAATGCTTTAAAATAGAGTTTGACTGCATTTTACTTAAAAACTATGTTGTATACTGAATGATGTATTCTCAGTATGAAAATTGAAACATCTAACCGAAAGCCGAAATGCCGCAGAACAATGGGAGGTTCCCAAGTTCTTACACGGGCCTTAACTTAATATGTTTTTGAAAAAGAAGAAAAATGTCGTTTATTTCATTAAAATAACTCTTTTGGTTTCAAATTACCAAAGTTGTGACGTCAAACTCGGGAATCGAAATGGGTAAATTACAAAACAATGTTTATTTCGTCAGATACTAGATCAGTGATCCGGAAACTTTGCACAACAATACAAACACAAACACATGTTTTTAGAGATAGCAATTGTTTTTGTAACTTATCCCAATTTTGGATTCCCGACTATGACGTCACAACTCTGATATTTTGTATATTTAAAAAGCCTTAATATCTCGGCAACCAAAAGAGTTATTTTAATGAAATAAACGACAATTTTCTTTTTTTCAAAAGCCTTTCTAATATACTAAGTTCAATAAACTCGATTAATGAGATTTGGTCTAATCAATCGACAATAATCTTCACGCAGTTTAGCTTCCTGTGCTACAAAAGCAAGTTTATTCTTCAAATTGCACGTTAAATGACGGATTTAGCATTTTCTGAGTCTCCATATGATTTAAGTTTCAAATAGCCTAGCTAAGCCTGAAACTGATCAGGTGTTTGAGTAATTGGTGGTTTTTAATGGAGGGGTAAATCTTATTACCCTGAAAAACCCTCCGACTTCGGAGCTCGGGACCACAAACAAGCTCACATACTTCCTGGCCGAGAATCGAACCCAGGTCCCATTGGTGAGAGGCGAGCGCTCTACCACTACGCCATCCTGACGTTCCTGTGGTGCACCATAAGGTTATACTGTAATTATTTTGGTCGGAAATCGTGAGTTTGTCACATACGCGTTTAGCCTTGGAACAAGATACCCTGAACCATCGCCTTCCCATTCTACTCGACTCATTTTTCTCGGCCGTGTTTCACGGCTTTTCCCAAGCAACTGAGGCGAGCTAATACGCGTTCCTATGCTTGTTTGATTCGGGTTAAAGGACACGGTTTTTTTCATTATCAAGCTGACATTTCTACCGTTTTAAACCAGAAAACTGAGTATATGCGTGCCGCATTCCACTTGACGTTGTAACGCAAATTTCAATACTTGAACTTAATTTTATCTGATATCTTTGCAGAACTAAATATGAAATGAGGGATCGCCAACAACAGCAGAAAATTGATAGTTATGAGAAAGAGAGAGCCTCGCTGCGAGACGAACTGAACAGCACAGTTAGTGAACTGGCGCAGGTATGAAGAGCAACCTTCTAATGCTACCATTGGACAACAAGAACTGACCTTGATAATGATGATAAAGATAATAATAATAATAATAATGATAATAATAATAATAATTTTGATAATAAAAATATTATTAATAATAATAATGCAAAAATATTACTAATAATAATATTTATATATATTGGGATGAGTTTACAATTTGCGGCCGTTTTTCAAACCAGTAGTGTATCACCTATGGCTAGCAGGGGAGGGAGGGGAGGGTAGTTTTGCATTGTATTCGTCAAGATCTCGAGCATACACAGGCTATGCGAACTTTTTGTTTTAAGTTTAGTCTAACTAATGGTATGCGGTCCATTGATGGGTTTAATGCTAGGATTGGCTTTAACAAATATAAAGACACCATTTAAGTTTGGGAATAATACATTTGTTGCAATTAGTAACTCGTTCGATGCGTACCTCTTTACTTCAGAAAACTCTGCAGTTGGGAAGGGTCGAGAAAAAATTGAACAGTGCAGTGGAAGAACTTTCGACTGTCCGCCAGTCATACACGTTGTATAAGAACAAGGTATTGTGTTGATAATAACTTAATCACACTGAGCAGTTAGTGTGTTCAACTTGTACTCCTTAAGCCCGGTTTCCATATAGTCGCATCAGTGGCAGAAGTCACGAACAAAGTTGTTCTACGACTCTTGCGACTGCTGCGACGATATGAAAACCAACGGCGTCCGCAACTGCTGCAATTGTAGAGACTGCTGCGACTCGAGTCGCCAGAATCGCCCGTGTTCTATATCTGCGACTGCTGCAACACGAGTTTCGCGAATGCTGCGACTGCTGCAACACAAAATTTTAAGGGAAACCTGGGACGAAAGTTTGGTTGCGACTCCTGCAGCAAAATATATCCCAGAAACCATTGCAGTAGTTTGCTTGTTTACCAGGGGTTGGACCATTCACTCACGACAGTTGCGACAGCTGCGATTTTATGGAAACTGGTGAGTCGCAGGAGTCGCCAGCAGTCGCGGCACACGCAAAAACTTTCTCTTCACGACTGCTGCGACTCCTGCAGCTATATGGAAACTGGGCTTTAGAGTCGCAAGTTAACGGTCTTCTCGTTCATTGCTATTGTATTGTCACTGTCACTGCAACTGAAACACACCACATTTCAAAATGGCGGCGCGGGGAAAATTCAAATCGTAGAAATAACCAAACTAAATTGCCTGGTGTTAGGTTTAGGTTCCAAATTACTAACACAGACTTAACAAAAGTTTCGCTCGAGACCAATACTGATGTTGTACAATGGATCCGGAGGATTCCTTATGAGCTACTTTGCTCGACCATCGAGTGCTGAAGATACATATCGTAATGTTTAGTTCTGTTTACTTAAAACTTTTTTCTGTTTATTTATTTATTTTGATTAATGAATAAAGAGAGAGTGTTGGCTTATCTTCTTTGATGCAAGCTATCTACCAAAGCCTATCTTTGTATATCAACTGTAGGTAAAGCTCCTTTTTTGTTTCTAAATCTCATCAAGTTATGAAATAAAAATGTAAGCTTGGGTATCAGAAACATCGAGTTTTTGTGAAATCACTAGACTGTTTTGAAGTTTAGTCATTGTTTTGATACTCAGAACTATGTATTTAAATGCACTTATTTGTATTTGTTTTCTCCAAAGACCGCGGCAGAACTTGAAGAAAGAGAAGGGCAACTTTCAAGATTAAAGGAAAGAACAAGTGATTTAGAGCAAAGGTATCTATAAATTCTGTATCTAAACAGGTTACTAGAAAATTTGTTTTAAATGAATTTTCACTTAATACTGACACCATTTGTGTTTTCAGGCTGGAAGCCAGTAAACTTTCCGGGAACGACCAAGTCCACGCCCTTGAAAAGGAGGTCAGTTGTTACATTGACGGGTTAGCTCATTTGCAAGTTTATCCTTTATGCATACAGAATTTGTCTAAAATTGTAGACGATCGTGAAAGAGGGGCAGACATCGCTCCTGTCTCGTTGTAGAAACGATGACATAGAGTTCTGTCGCTATAAAGCCGATGAGTAAAATGAGGGGCAAACACCCCCAGATGACAATGATGATGGTGGTGATGATGACGATGTTGACGATGGTGATGATGACAATGATGTTGGTGATGATGATGATGATAATGTTGATGATGATTATTGTGATAATGACGATGATGATAATGTTGGTGATGATGATGACAATGGTGATAATGATGATGATGATGACTATGATAATGATGTTGGTGATGATGATGATGATAATGTTGGTGATGATGATGATTGTGATAATGACGATGATGGTGATGATGACTATGATAATTATGGTGATGATGACGACAATGATGATGGTGATGGTGATGATGTTGACGATGGTGATAGTGACGACGATGATGATGACTATGATGATGATGATGATGACAATGATGTTGGTGATGATGATGATGATGATGATAATATTGGTGATGATTATTGTGATAATGACGATGATGATAATGTTGGTGATGATGATGACAATGGTGATAGTGATGATGATGATGATGACTATGATAATGATGATGATAATGATGATGATGATGATGATGACGATGATGATGATGGTGATGGTGATGATGTTGACGATGGTGATAGTGACGATGATGATGATGACAATGATGATGGTGGTGATGACGATGATAATGTTGTTGATGATGATGACAATGGTGATAATGATGATGATGATGATGATGATGATGATGATGATGACTATGGTAATGATGGTGATGATGATGGTGATATATTGATTTATAGAATCAAAGAAATTGACTTGCATGCCGTATGAGTAAGGCAGTAAAGACAGTGCTTTAAAAGTCTTTTGCTTTAATTCAGAGGCAACTATTGGAAGACCGGTTGAAGGAGTCACGTGACTTGCTTGATGACGTCAAGGCAAGCTCAAACGATCGCATTAACACGTTGGGTTCGCTGGTAAGTAATGTTAGAACAAACTAATTAAAATGGTTGTATTTTTATCTTAGCTTTGTAAATGCTTATTGCTCTCAATCACAGTCAGTTATCAATATATAGCTTCTCCTTCGTAACACATACAAAATAAGTCGTTGGGTAATGAGAAAATGAGAATTGATCAATCAAAGTAAACTGCTGAAGTTGAAAAGTGAAATTCTCCCAAACTTGTTCAACGAAAAGTGCGGGGTCTGGTTTGGAGAATTTACAAAATAATACAACCGGGACTGAAAAGGTTAATTCATGTTTTCTAAAATGGGTATTGGGCATGGTTTGAACCATGCACTTACCTAAGCAACTGAAGTTGGAAAAATATTGTCAGAGAATGTCGGACGCAAATTCCTCGAGTTTCAAAAATAAAAATAAGTTTAAAAAGTAGCCATTGCGACCTAAGTACTGTATATTGTAGCTGTGTTGTTTACCGCTGCCTTGGTAACGCGGCAGCCCGTCGTAATCGATTCCTGATGCCGAACCTTGGTGCATTCAGGGTCTTGAAACAACTGAGCAGAAGGTGCTGCCTTTTTGTTCTATAGCATCTGCAAACTTTTAGACCTTCGCGCTTTCTCGCCTAAGGACGTTAATTCCCCAGTTTTGCATTGCGCATCTTTACTGCGCATATTAGAAATTTTAAAATTTTAACACATTTTTGTCATATT
>JANVCF010247368.1:2164-27690 GCA_025388745.1 Hydrozoanthus gracilis
TAGGACCTCCAAACTATAACTCTATATAGTGTTCTTGTTTTATCAAATCCTCTGATTTGAAGAAACAGCTTTCATTTATTGCTATATCAAAACTTTTCTTATTATTTTAAGAATTGTTAGACATTCTCACTAATATAGGTGTACAGATTAAACTATTGATCGTTGCGTGTTTTCAGGTAGTTGAGGGAATCGCTCGATCTTAATTTAAGAGGGCTTTAAAGAACGACGTACAGCATGGAACGGCATAGTGCACCTGCTAAGGAAATGAAATAGTATATGCACGAGTTAAGATGTTTTTACAGGCGGTGCATGACAAAGAATAAATGCTTTTAGAAAGCAACTTACCATTTAAAGCTTTAACAAACCCCGACATCCCGCGAAGGCTACTGGAAAATAAATTTAAACGCAAATTTTCGAAAAATGAGTATAGTAATAGAATTTACCAAACTTCTGTCAGTTTCATGGTTATGAGATAGTTTTCTCTTTCTGCTAACTGCATAAAAGAGATGCTTACTCGCATGCACAGTTTACGGAGATTACTATGGCTAATTATATACACTCGCTTTTTGCTCCCTTTATTTTGTAAGATCGTACAGGCGTGATTGTTTCACTCTTTAGGCTTTTTCAAAGGCTAGTCATCGGCAAAAGTTTGCTCTTTTGAAACCTTACCACAATCCACCGCGCACTCTCCATATCAGTTCTATAAAATATTTTTTAAAAAGTTACTGTACTTGAACATTATATAAAAAAGATGCCAAAGCTACTGAATCAAGCCTATTCCGAAGAACTAAAATGCAGCAAATTTTAAGGAAAATTTCAAGTTTTAATTGTCTCAGTTACAAAATTCTATGTGATGTTTAAGCTTTTAATTTTGCGGCTTTCTTGAAGAAACCGAATTTCTTAATTGCATTTATTTTATTTTCTCGTTTTTGGAACACTAGCAACGAGACACCAACAGGTTCCAAAAAGGCCTGTTGAAATTGAGTTGGAAAAACATTTGTCCGCGCCACACGCGAGTGAAATTTTTTTTTTCAAGCTTTAGGCTGCTGATGAGAGTTTTGTCCGCCTAAATCGTACTCGCGCTCTCTTGACTTGTTTTCAGACTTACTCTCAAATTGCTTTTTCTAAACTAAAATTTGCCCTTTTGAGTAGCTTAAAGACCAAGCGTTCAATATGAAACTATCTGTATAATTCAGTGTTCGGTAGTATATTTATATTTACGGCATGTTGCGCGCTTTAGTGATTACTGATATGAAACCACAATTTCATCGATGTTTTCAAGAACTTTATCGCTTTGATTGTAAACTTTAATGGGTTTCAAAACTTTCAGCCTTGTTTCGATCGCATTTCGGCCCGGGTGTTCTTATGAACTTTGCTCTCATTTTAAAGTAAATCAATCGGAGTCTAGTGCAACTCGCCAAAATACCAAGTACAGCACTGATGTACTTATGCAAGACCTGAGAGTGTTCCCAACAAAAGTTCACAGAAGCAAATGCATCTTAGAAAAATTCCATCTGGACTAAACTTGCCACTGGTTTTCGGGTGTATTCTGGTTGGGTTCGTCACTCACACGCGGAGTGCGTAAAAATGGCAAATAATAAACAAATGATCGTGTTTAGTTTCGACAAACGACAACGCTCTTGATCGTGTCTTAACCTTGTTAGTTATGTTCGTGATACCTTTGATCCACTAGCGCTACTGATTTAATGAAATACCTTTGACGAAAACCAAAGTTAAAGCCATCATCGCTTTTTGCAAGGCAATCAAAAACTTGACACCGCGGTCAAAGCAAACTGAGTTCCAGATTAAATCAAATCATATGAAAGCGAATATATAATGCATTAGAAAATAAAATGGCCACAACAAAGCAGTATTATTACATTCTTGTATTTTGAAGTTGTCATAAAAAGCCATCTTGTATTGATAAGCAGGTGTTCAGAACAGATTATTGGGTTTCTGCCGATCGTTTTTGTTATACGCTGTGTTCAGTTTGTTCAGCTATGGGTTCATAACTGGCTCAGCGACAGTACGGATGCACCTTGAATACAGTGACAACTGAGTCTATAGGCGCAGTTTTAATTTTTGAGACTGGTCATTTAGAACTTAGATTTATTCTTTGCTGGACAATGAGCAATGAGCTTAAAAAGAACGCGGAAAACAGAAGCGGTTAAAGGCAAAATGTTGACCCGTTCTTTACCAACAAGAAAAACTGTGTTAGTGCAATATACAGCTATATGAAGCTGATATTGCAAAGAACTATTTATGTATTGAGCAAATATCTTAAAATTTAAAAGAAGCCGAAACCATGTTCTTTTTCAGCCCGGTCTTAACTAGATATTGTCTCGTTGACGTTGTAAAGTTAACTGAATCGCAGAATTCTTTCTATTTTCTTACAAAATGATTTATTCAGTCTATACTGGTACATGCTGTCTTTTTGTTTTTGCAGACTTTTCCAGTCTATATATAGCGCTGTGTAGGTTTGCAGCCAAATATTGCAGTCTCAAAGCAAACTTTAGAGCACCTTAGTTTTCTCTTAATGGTGGTATGAAGCAACGTTGTTTGAGTCCCAAAAAAGCACGCAAAATGATTAGTCAGTCTGCTACATTGCCGTAGCCGCTCCACATTACTTTTTTATGAAATCCTTTGCCGAATAACTTATTGAAATTTTTACATGATTGGTAGTAATAAATAAAAAATTGTTATCTGGTGCGTTGTGGCTGAATAATCCCGCCACTTGTTAGAAATTTAAAGATATAATCTTTATTGAGGTAGCCACATTAATACATAAATGTTAAGAAAAACATACTGAGGTCATGTCAAAAAGTTTCTTATTCTTACCAGTTAATTTTCCATACTAATTTTGCAGACATATTGTATACATTGATTATCAGTATTCGTACATTTATTTTACTAAAACTAGACGTACATCTAACCTTGCTTTCCCCTATCTGTAAAAATGTGTACTCTTTAATTTCCTTTCGTTTTTGTTGAACATTTACTGCGTAAGTCGTGTTGACAGATTTAATGCTTCAAATATTAGAATCACATCTTTGTTTGCACTATAGTGGTTGAATATGTTGCCTTCAGTTCAGCTTTTGTTAGCCATCAAACTCACGCTCATGGGTGGCATTACAATCTTACGAATGAGAGTTCCTTTCAAGTTTGTAAGAATGTGAATGAACTGACGAGGTAAATTAGTCCCGCTGTTTTGTTTAGGATAGTCGACACTTGATATCTTTCGAGTCAGTAACTTTCTCTCCTACGGCGCCAAAACACAAGTTGCTCGCACGCGATGATCGTTGGTTTCCGGAGGTCAGTTCAAAAATAATACCAATAATTTAAAACATTTTATTTATAACACATATGAAATGTATCCCTAAACACGAATGTAATCCAGAGTTTGTGTGTGGTTCAGCTTACCATTAAGCTGATTCAGCTACAAAGTTTTATAGCTTTTTGACTCCTTCCCAAGAGTTTGTTTTTGTTTGAAGTTCATCAAGTGATTTTGTTGCAGTTGACGTTGCTCACTGGGATAGTTCTAGATGGTAGGTCTTAAAAAATGATTAACGTCACGTGCTCCCGATAGCAACGCTTTCCCTTCTTAATTGCATTCATAGAACTTTTACAGATTTATTTGTTCATTTCGAAATGCGAAATCTAAACGGTACTAAAACACCAAACTTAATTGTACTCAACGATTAACCTGATATTATTAACCTTTTTTGACGATCTTTTTCTTCAAGTTATTCTAAAGCAGAACACCGGTTGTTCAGTTTATGCCTTAATCATCATTTTGCACTATAGAAACAAAATTTTAAGTACAGTTTTCTTTACATAGTCGATCGAGTAGTGATTTGATTTATTTTCCAAATCTCTAACCGAGCACCATGGTTAATACAATTACAAAATCGTGATGTTCTTTTGAGTTCCACGCCTGCCAGCGTGTGAAACTAATTTATTGATTAAAATTATTGACACATATTCAGAAACTATGTAATATTCTAAATATTTTCGACAGTAGATGACTCAAGGCGGCAATCTGGGCTCTATCTCCACAACGTTTACTAAATGCAGGGAAGTGAAGTAAGAAAGGGCTTAAAGTTTTTTTTTCTTCCATACTCCAGAGTTTGTCATTTCATGCGAGCGATCGTACTCGCTTACCATTGCTCACGCAAAATTGACCTGAGAAGAGCGACAAATTAATCTGTTATTCACTAAAAACCTCCCAACCCAGCGATATGATTTATTAAATGTAGCAGTCATCTTTTGAAAATTAAGTTTTGCGCAATTAACTTTTGCATTAAGATTGTGAGTGTAGAGTTTAACAGAGGAACTTTAGCTTTGAGGTATGCAGAAGTCTCGTTTCTAGTGCTTAATATTAATCACTCACTCAATGGAATTGACATCGCCCAACTCAAATACTTTAAGCGAGGGCACTACATATTTCACTCGCCAAGGATTTTCAAACTGAAAGCCCTCAGTGGTACCCATTTATGTCGAAGATTGAAATGAACTTAGTTTGCGAATCAGGATTATTACGTATACTTTGTCATTGTCGAGGTCATTTATGTCTAAGCAGTCTGTTAAAAATGGGCCATCAATTGTAAAACACTCGTGTCACAGCCTTTTTGTAAGTGATTATTTAGAGTATAGAGGGTGTGATTTAAACAAAATTGAATTAGAATATCACGATGATAAGCGAGCTGTGAAAAGCTTCACAGACTGTACAGAAATTGTACTTAGTATAAAGGGGAGAAACCATCACCTTATGTTTTCACACATATCCACAATCACGAGCCGAATATTCCGCACCCATTGTCTGTAAAAACATATTTATATATGTGAGTTCTCTTGATAAATGTATTAATTCATAACATTTTCTGTTCTATTTGCATTTCAGTCGACATACGTGTTTTACGTATTTTCAAATAGTTTAAAGAACATATAGAAATATAATGAGAACGAGAACCATGAAAAAGTGCTAAACCTTTTGTGTTTTCTGATCGAACACGATTCCGAAATCGATACATTTTCAAGGTGTGAAACCTTTGACAGTATAAGAGAAGAATCTGTCATCAACTGGTTTAGCATTCATTATGGATTTTGCTAAGCATAACGATTGCCCGTCACGTTCGCCAGTTTATTGAATAAAAGTGCTCGTCTGCATCTCTTTCTTTTAGTACCATGTGTTTGCTTATGAGAAACACATGTGAAAATTTTGGTGACAACGTTGATAAGGACAAAGCCAATAAAAGAAGGATGGTGTTTGATGTAGTTGTGTTGAATGCTTTCCTTTAGAAAGTATGCCAACTGAGTTGAAAAAAAAACGGACTTTGGCAGCAACCAACGTTCCTTCCTTTCCTTGCGTTTTTTCTTATTAGAATATCTCTCTACTGAAGAATATTCTATATTGTAGGAAGTATGCAGGAGGGCTAACTCTGCAAAACATCAAGTTCTCACACAATGACAGTTACACTTGTAGGGGCAAACTCGTTAATAGTTTACAGTGGACCTTGTAGACAAAAGAAAATAAAATTGAAATAAGGCCTGAATAAACATCACAATGACAGACACCTAAATGGCCTTGGATTCTTATTCAAACCACAATAGTTTCAGGGAAGATTCTCGTTTCACACTTGACTGTCAAAGCTGGAAAGTTGAAGCTTTGGCAAAAAAGGCATAGTAAGTCGATACCACGTCTTAATTTAGTGTTTCTAGCAGATACGAAAAGCCCAGCAAGAACTAAATAAAGACTATGCAGTTCGTTTTTACATTTTCTGTTGTTTTTGTGCTAAATTCTTAAGTGGTTTCTTTGCATGGGTTTCGCTATGGTTTAGGTTATCATAACCCCTGACCACAGTTCATCAAAGATTATATGAAAGTTAAATAGTATTTACTTTTCAGCTTTGTATTTGTGGAAGCAATATTGTTTTTACAGAAAGCTCTAAGGCCAGCTCTTTTTGTGCAAAATTTTGCGGTCTATATATTGAATCGACCCGAAATGTTTGTTCTTAATTTTCTCATTTCTTATAGAACCAAATGTTGTTTGTTTACAGGCGTGTTTCTGTTCATGTTAGCAAAGCTCGCTCAATCTTAGTCTTTCAATGAACCATACTTTTTCCGCAATTTGAAGTTGAAAAGGTACCAAACTTGCCAAAATTGTTTTATTTCAATTAAATGAAACTGCTGTCGGTGTTGTCTCTACCTGGGAGGTTGATACGACAAATAAAACCTGGCTAAAACAAGAAAATTTCTTGTGAACAATAGCACCGAAATCTTAAGCAGTGTCTCCTTGAAAAACAATACTCCATGTCGTTAATCAGTGTTTCATAGAAGAAAGAGCAATCCGTGTTTCTTGTGCTATATACCTTCGGGTTATCATTAGCTTTCGTTATTTCTTTCATACAACTCAAAATTTGAAAAAGTTTGAATCAATAAACAAGCGCGCAAAGCGTTACAAATGAGCAGTATTAAGTGGTTGATAAAAGAAAAGGCTCATAACTTGCTTAAAATTTTAGAGTAATCCAGTTTCATCAATCCACGAAGTGCCGGCCAAAAGCAACTGCATTTAAACACTTACAATTCCAAACATTAGTATGTTTTTTTTTTCAAAATGTTGTTCTTTGAGTTTACCGTAAGATGTTATTTTTTTTAAGAAAAATTAAACTGAAAGGGCACAGAGCTAGTTGCCCTGGACCTTGCATTCGGGCAAAGCAGCTTTCAGTGCTGTATTATATCAACATCTAATTTTGTTGGCCTTTATAACTGAAGAGTTGTGGTGCAACCGTGTAGATAAAACAGTGAAAAAGGCAAACAGCAGATTTACTAATGAAAAAACTGTCTGATAGAATTAAAATTGATAAGCATTTCCCTACCTAATCCCGACTGGTTTGTAATAAACCAAAGCCCTTTAATAACAGTTGGCAATTTATTTTTGCTTGTCTCGCAAGAAGAGTCAGTAACTGTTCCCCGGCTGTTAAATTCATCTGCTAACAATTTTCCTGAATTTTGATAAACTTGATGTATAATTTATAAAATTAACAGGAAAAAGGGATGTTACAGACTTAAATTATTGCCATTATTAAACTCTTGTAGACACCTTAATACTACTAGTACATGAAGATTTCCGAGGACGCTCTCCATGAGCCATTTGCGAGTACACATTTCTAGCATCTGTCGTTTATATTTCTCATTTAAAACTTTAATATGAACTAAAACTCTTTAACTACAATATTGGACGAGAGCAAATATTCCATAAATCTATCTGACAACGACCTTACTTCTATTGGTGTATTCTGTAACACTGTTTCAGTATTTATCGTTGTCTGGTTACCACCCGGCAGAAAGTCGCAAAAAGGCTTCAAGGCAATTAAGGATTTACATCACAGCGTCTTTGTGGCACCAGAAGACTAAATGTGTCAACTTGTTTATTTGAGAAAGTTAAATTCGTCATTTCAAACCTTCCCCTTAGTGCCCTACTTTAAATTAGGAAATAGAATCTTCACCATAATCACGAAGTTGATTTTTTTGGGAATAATTACAAAAAGGAAGAGGAAGATCTTCGAAAAGGATTAGCCTGTTTTGTAACCACAGGAAAAAACTTATGGTTCACGGGTATCTATATGTTTCTAATTTACAGTTTTGGAAAGTATCTGCATGGTATCGATTACAGATTATCATATGGGCTTTATTGCTTACAAGTACTAAATGGAAAGTTTTCGTGATGCTGTTGTCGCTGAAAGGTTAGAATTCTTACCAAGTTTTAAGTTTTTTTCTGTTTCATTCTTTTGACAATTAGAGCATTTTATCCTTGTAGAGGAGTCTAGCCATTGTATGAAACGCGTGTTGGAGATTGAAAACCGCGAGTCCCTTTTTTATTTTTATTTTTCGTGAGAATGGAGTTAAATATCATTTTGCATGGGACAATAACATCAGTTTAAGCTGTTTTTGTTTCTGTTTTTTTTAAACAATATAACTTCAAAGGAAATTCGTTGTTGCTAGTTCGTCCAATTCTCGCGGCACGGAGTCTTGGATAACCAAATACGTCTTCAGGATGGGCAGTTTGCTCTCAAACGGAACCAGGACTGTCACACATGCTTGTTACTTTCACAACTGCTAATTTATTTGATTGTCGCAATGATAAGACTAATATTTTTTCAATCTTTAAACTTACTTGAGGTGTTTGAAGACGGAAAAGATGGGTTAGTTAATTTGAAATAGTATCCTCGCAATCGGTAGGACGGAAGTTTTAAAGATGTGCGTATAGATACACAGTGCGTGCTATGCTTTACAAGACACACAGAGCTCGAGAACGGGTGATATTAAGGGATTTCTAATAGTGAGATCATTTACCTGTAACAAAGAACCATATTTTATTTTTGACGCCAATAAAACGAGGACTGCGAAGCTGTTCTAGTGGTTTCTTGCTCAAGGTGTTTTTAACAAACTGTTTTCCTTTTTAGTTTCTAAAAACGGGTTAGCAAATAATACAGGTGGTCCTAGCTCCCGAGCAAACAGATCACAAATACCTGGAGGCATAAATATGGAGTATAGCCAGTATTTTATCTAGTTTGCAAGAGTGCAAATTTTTTCAATTTGCTGCGTTCTATTTGTTGGTAGACATGGTTTGAACGTTTCGTAAAGAAGTTTTTTAGGTGGTATTACCAATTGTTTGATTAGATGGCAAAAAAGATAGTTCATTCTATTTTTAGTGTCTGTTTTGTATCACTACACTCCAATCGCTTTTCGAGAGAGGTACAAAAAACTGTCAATTTATTATGGTGAAGCGAAAACGTTTGAAAACAGGTCACTTGGAAGAAATCTTTGGACATGCATAATCTGTGGCTGTATGCCAAATGTTTGTAAAAGACGTAAAGCGTATCTCCTTAGCACCCGTGCATGTTATTGTGATTCCTCTTTTCAAAGTAGGAAAGAAAACTGTCGTATAATTGTTTGATACTGAAACTGCGTCATTTCGACTGTACTCCAAACTTCTTGAAGGCATGTCAAACGAGATAGTTTACACAGGCTCTGCACACGCACACACAGAAACAAACAGTATTCATACGTTTTATCTAATTTCAACTAAGGTTTGTATTAATGAAATTATTTCGTTTCTTGCCCTTGTTCAATTGTAGGTCATTAACCGTTCTTGTTCTTTAATTGGGATCTTTGAGAAGGTTTCGTAGCTGTTTTGTTCAAAGCGTGTCTGAAGGGTGTGTAAACACAACTATAGTTACGCACAGAATGGAAGATTAGATGGATTGCGTTTCTTGGAGCAATCTAAACAGTCTCCTTTTTCATAAAGAATCGTAGAATTTAATTTAAAATACACAGACTAAGATGTAAGTACTCGGAGATCATGCAATATTTAACATTTGTTTTTTAGTATATATGACTGCATGAGGTTTCTAAAAAACAAACGTTGCTCTTTGCTTTCCAATAAACCGACAGTTTCTATGGTCTGCTTGTGATGTGCTTATAGATAAACTGCCTTTACGTGCCTTCATTAGCGACTTAACTTTATTGCTGACTATAAAAGAAACTTAGAAAAGCTCACAAGTTTTCCCTACGGCAACGGGTGTAAGATGCCATAAGAATGTATCAATGATTTGAAAAAGTTAATGAATTGGTAGTTGGAAATAATAGATGGCAGTTGTGCTTATTTATACACCCGCAGCAAGGTTATGAAATTAAAACCCGTTTATGGGGAGGCAAGAGAAACAATTTATAAAAAGCTAACATTTCTTAGACTTGTTTTGATATGGAAACTTTTCTTCTCTTGATAATACGACTAAAGGGCTTATAAAGGGGATGTGTTGATAGCTAGGTGGAGATTTTCGTTGTTTTAATCTTCCTTAATTACATCACACTGTCTTAACACAGACACACACTCGAAAACCTAAGTTTGTTTTTACTGTATGAATTTCAAGCTTGAACTTACTGCTGGCCCGTTGCAGAAAGTCAAGAACTTTCATAAGGAATTAGAATCAATCGATGACAATCTGGGGGCCATCTGTAGCTGACGTTTTCGTATTGTTGTTTGGCGCGCAATTCGTTGATTGGTTTAGTTGTCAGATTTTGTTCTATAAATATATAGAGTCAACAAACAGTCTCTTTGTTCACACCAATCTCACATTATACTATTAGCCCCTAAATTAGCATCTTTTCGGCTAATAGCCTGATATGATAAAATGAGTATTTCTTCTATAGCGTTTTGCTTTCGAAAGTGGCCATAATAAATAACGAGACGGAAAGAAATCTGATCTTGAGATACTATTACTATCAAAATATTTTTATTACAGTGTTTTAAATTACTGACCGGTCACCTCAAATTAGCTACTAACCCAACTGCTAACACTGCAGTGTTGGGGACGGACAATTGGGGCAGGCTTCTCTTCTTTAAGTACCCGTGCCACAGCGGAAGTCACCCTTTGAAAACACTCGAGTTAGATTGACATCTGATTTGATCGAGCATCTCCTGTGAAAACATAAAACCATCTGGACGACATTGCTTGACCAATCAGCGGTCGATGCTCAAGTCCTAATCTTAATTTAATAATGACAACGTCACGCCAGAATAAAGAATTTAGGTGACACTTGCTTTTAACTGTGCGCAACTTGAATCCACGCAACTATATAGTGTGTCGTCTTACGTTCAGACAAATAGACAATACAACGAGCTGAAAGGATAAACCCGTCCACGAGAACTCAATATGCTGCCTTCATTCAGTTTCACTCCGGAGCAAGTGGCCTGCGTTTGTGAGGTCCTCCAACAAAGCGGAGACATTGAACGTTTAGGAAGATTTTTATGGTCGCTCCCAGAATGCGAAACTATCCAAAAGAACGAAAGCGTGTTAAAGGCCAAAGCTATCGTGGCCTTCCACCAAGGAAACTTCCAGGAGCTGTATCGCATCCTAGAGAACAACAACTTTTCATCAAACTCGCACCCTAAACTTCAGTCGCTTTGGTTAAAGGCGCACTACATCGAAGCGGAAAAACTCAGGGGTAGACCGCTTGGAGCAGTTGGAAAATACCGCGTCCGCCGCAAGTTCCCTTTGCCAAGAACAATCTGGGACGGAGAAGAGACAAGTTATTGTTTCAAAGAGAAGTCTCGCAGCATTTTAAGGGAATGGTACTCACATAACCCCTATCCCTCCCCTCGCGAGAAACGAGAATTGGCCGAAGCTACAGGACTAACTACAACCCAAGTCAGCAATTGGTTCAAAAATCGAAGACAACGAGATCGTGCCGCAGAAGCTAAAATAAGGTAAGGACCATTTATTGCTTCATTACTGGAATGACATCCCCCTTCACTCACCAGTCCAGTGCTCCGATGGTGACACGAAGCTGCCGGGTTCCGTTTTACCTAAGCATTTTCCCCTCGATGATAAAGTAAACTATCCCTTACTTTAGTAAATTTGTTATACAATCTTCGAAATGTATTGAAATACTCCAAAGACGGAAGTTGATTTAGCGACTTAAACTAGTTGTTCATATCATTCAAGTTCAATGGCGAGAAAACACCAATAATACACATCGTTAATTCGTTTTTCCCGTTAGCTTTGTGCCTTTACCTGAATTTTTTGTTATTCGAGGGTACTTCCCCTCGACCATTCCAAAATCGCCAAGGATACCTGTAGCTAAGGCAGTTAGAGTTGATTTCGGTTGGCCTTTACGCTCTATCTTTTCGTTTTCGAACCATGAAATGACACTAATGTGAAATGGAATGAAGTCTACGGAGGAACTATTCGATATCCTGTTATGTATTATGCAATTAAATGACTTACAATTATGGGGTATGTATTTATTGCAAACTTACACTTGATATGCTAGTGCGTGATATGGGATAACTGTTGTGCACACGAACGAACAACATTTCTTTGCCTGATATCCATTCCGATCGTGACCGATTGTTTATGGAATGTCTGATCTTGCTTTGGCCTCCCTTTAGGGAATCAACGAATCCGGACATGCGAAATGCCAAAGTGTTGACGCCAGACAAAGGGCAGACTATTTTACAAGAAATGAAGAAGCCTTGCTTTCCACATGATTTTGCGAGTTGCCTGACTGACCCATCAGGTGTACCGGTAAAGCTTGAAGTAGAAGATGCGACCATGCTAGGAGTTCACGGGGACGCTGTTGCGCCTGTTTCCACTGAATTCACCCACGGACTTACAGAGAGCCATATGCTTACAACTCTTACAAATTCGCTAGTAGGTCTTTAAAATTTAGTTTTTCATAATTCGACCGCAGCTTCACGGACCCGTTCGCTTGTACATTAAGCCTGTAATAGACTAAATACCACAAAAGACAGTCCAGGGAAATCTAAAAGCGTTTCCATTGTTCACGATTTGTGGCTCATAATTTCGCCTCACATTGAGCTAAAACATGTGATTTTTAAACTACAATTTCTTTGTAAAAAGTGTTGAATAAGGGTTAGTTTCAAAATGTAGCCAAATAACGTAAGTAGACCGTTCACAAAAGTTAAAGTGGGAATCTTACAGGGTGTACAAGCTATATACATTTTCTAACCGTAATTATTTCGTTCGTGCATCTCAAAAAATAATAAGTGGAAAAGCGCTGTATTTTCAGCGCTTGCTCTATACCATAAGAAAACTTCATTCAACAGCATATATATAAATAGTCTATAATATCCAAGGGTCATATTAATTTGAGCGTGCAACTGTTTTCTTTAACGGTGTCGTATTCTCGGCCATTAATTTCTTTGTATACTTTCGCCAGCCCAAACCTATACACTGTATATTTTACATACCCTAAGCAAAGCTTTCTCAACACCGCGAAAACAAGTGTGTACGTTAATTGATAACTGGATCTTGCAGACAGCTAGATAGAGGAAGTCAGTGAAATGTTGTAGTTATAGAAAGATTAGCGCTATCTTTTTGCATCATAGCTTGCCGGAGTGCACTGTCACCAAATGTTAACCGCCATCAGCGGTTTCTCGTTTTACATGCGGGTAACTTCTCAGATAACTGTATATCAACCAAAGATATTAAAACCGTCAAATGAAACCCACAATATATTCAAGTATGTTGTCTTCATTTCCCTCTTAACATATGGGGGTTTGTTGAGATTGCTGAGAAATGAGTGAAACTGGAGAAGGCGCGCGCGCTCTAAGTCCAACATTTTAAGCGGCCACCAGCATTCTCGGGAAAGGGTTGTTTTTATTCACAGGAGACGCAACATTTATCTAATTTAGTCTTTTCTCGTTTCTCCTTGGTAGTAACAAACATTTTGTTTTCTTGGGAAACGTGGTGTGCATTTTTTACCGCTCAAAACCTCGATAGATTGCCTTCATGTTTGAAGCTTTTTCACGCAGGATCAGCGATTGATACAATGACAGTTCAACGGTCCTGTCTTTGGACAGACGAAGGTTTGTAGACAGGGAAAATGTTGTAAGACAAAGAAACCTCTCGAGAAATCTGTTCTGGAGTTGTTGTATAAGACAAAGCTTTCAAGTGGCGCAGTTTGAACCCTGCATGTACAGTATGTACATAGGGTCTTGTACTGTTTCTGTTTTAAAAATATGTAAGCAGGACCTTGTAGTGTTTCGTGATCGGGTGGGGTGTTTTCCTGGTGTGTTGAAGGGCTATCAGACCCCGCTATCTGTAGTGTTGACAGCTAGTGGCACAAAGCCAGACACTGCGCTGTCGGAGCTCTTGGGAAAATCAACCCGATATCCACGCTTTTAAGACTGAACCGTATTTTTCAACTCTATTTACTAAAAACATTTTCACACAAAAGTTCAGTAATTCGTTTGTATCGACAGGTTTTGTTTAATGGTCTTGTCGTTTTAAATAAAGCAATTAAGTTACAAAAGATGCATTGTTCAGATTGAATAGCATTTATCAGTAAAGCACATGTCAAAACACATGTTATTAACAGTGACTATTTTAAGTTAGGTGCACGCGACAGAGATTGGATGAATTTAAAAGCATCATGCTTACACAGTTGGCCTTTTTGCGAGATTTTAGTCTCAGTTTAACCAAATGCCAGACTTTCTTTATAGCCGTGATTTGTTAAGAGTTGATTGGTGTGAGGCGAAAAGATTTGCGCACGAAAGATGGCACAACTTCGACCACCATTCAAGCGAAAAGGCGCCTCCATTCACGCCTGACATTTCAAAACGGGCATAAAGTTACAACTGAAGCACGCATTAGTAAATTTTCATCTTAATCAGATGTATTAGAACTGCTTTTTATTAATCCAAAAGTTTTGACACTTCGCCGACTTTTCATTTCGTACAGTTGGATGCGACGAGTAAATTAAATCTTTTAACCAACCGTGTTTTTGTGTATCTTCTAAACGGTAATAGCGGAAACCTTAGAAGGCCTTTTGATAAATTTCGTAACCCGAGTATCCTTTCATTATGCTTGAGCGCAAACAAATGGCATTAAGTGATAAGAACTACTCATGTCGGGGGTAAGTTGACATATTTTGACGGCTTCAAGACCATCGATTTCCACCGATGGGCGCCAGTCACTATCAATACACAATGAACGGAACTCTCTTTTTCCCCTTTTGTTCTTCATAACTTTTAAGTCCCGGAGACAACTTACAAGCTGTTGTTAAATTCTATATATGCTGAAACCTACATTAAAGAATGCGTTAATGTTGTGTGAGAAGTCATTTGGTGTCGTCCTCAAAGGAGACCGTGTTTAGATTTGAGATTTTATTGCCATTAAAACTATTAAGTATAAAGTCTTCTCTCTTAAAGTCGACTGACAAGCGAAGGAACTTATTCAAAATTTAAGTCATTCAAATAGGTTACATTGTTGATATCAGTGTTCAAGATAAACACTGAGACACGAAGGGCGTTCGCTTGGACACCTTGGCAACGCTTCCAGTCAAAATCAACCCATTTAAACATCAAGCAAAATTCCATAGGAAAAAATTACTGTAAAACTCTGAATACTTGTTGGACAAACTGACAAAATGGCAATTTAGCTTGGGTGAATTTCTATATATAGAAAACAGTCCGTGACAGGGTTGAACGAGAACAATCTGAGGCACGCCACTTTGACAATTGTTTGTTTTAGCTTTGCTCGTTAGAAAAAGATTAGAAAAACTTTTTATTGTTACCGGCATTCACTAGCTACAGCAATTCTAAAGGCTCCTCTGATCCGTTTCACCTATCCTTATGTCGTTATTTTAAAGGTTTTACATTTTAAGTTTAGACAGAGCAGCCTTCGTTTTAAACTTTTAGGCCAGACTCTTAGAAACACCTACCAGCCCAGACAGCTTTACCGGGACCCTGACACAGCAAACCAAATTCTTTCTCCTTGCAGTCAAAACTTCACTGTTTTCAGCCCGTTTAAGAGGTTGATTACGCGTTTTTTTTATACGGAACAAACTTTATGAGACTTTAATATGAGAACACCCAGGCTGAGAATTCCCACAAGTTAAGATTAACCTAAGAACAATCACTAGGCTGAAACTTTGATCAGACAATTTTTATGGGCATTTATTTAATCCTTGTACACAAAGATTGAGATGCGAGTAAAAAGCGTGCGCTTGCACTTTCCATAAAGCGTGCTGTATTCATCGCATACCGCGATAAGAAAAAACAATCACGTAGGCTGTAACTGCCGAAAAGTTTGAAGAACAGCCCAGCCTCACCCGAAAGTTACTGATTATAAAAAAAGTGTGTAATACCATTTTTTATTGCACCAGTTTTGCAGCTTGTTTCCAAGAAGACTTTGTTCTAGTAATTAAAATAACGCTTCATAACTCTCTCTTAGTTATCAAACCCCTAAAATTATCGCTTTAACTTTGCTCTGCACGGACTAGAAGCTATGATCGAGAGCAGGGGAGTTCAACTGAAAAAAAAGGTTGTTGCTGCTACAAATTTATCAAGAAAAAAAATTTTCCCCATGATGCTTTGGTTCTTGATCACAGTAACACATCAGATACGCTTCTAAGTTGTGCAGCCATTTAATGTTTGAAGTCATTTAAGGCTTCAGTTTCCATGCTTTTCTTCGTTGATGTTACGAACGCTAGGGCAAATTTGCCTTTGGGTATTTGTTTGATAGGCCCTGAAATATCTTAGACTTGGGTCGCGACAGTATAATATATCAGAATATTTTTTGAATCAAAAAATTTACTAATTCTTTTTGTATTTTTTTTAACATGTTACCTCTAGTGCAGTTTAGTATTTTCAATATCTTTACTATTTCAGTTGCAATATTTTAATTATTTTTGTTCAATATTTTAAATGTTTTTCTGCTTGTTTAGAACAACTGAATTGTAAATGGCGATAGGATAAGATTAGCTCTGCTGTGGTTTGAACAGATAAAGTTCTTAAATAGTTTGTTTTAAGATTCTACGTGGTCTCAAGGTGTTAACGATGCAAATCTTCAGACCTACCTGAGGGCCAGAAATGATAAGCAAATTGTAAGATTGAACTGGAGAAAGTAGTGAGGAGTGTTTCATATCATTTTCTTTAAGCTGGTGGTGAAATCGGTGATTTAACAATTTCCACGGTTTGCTAGCACGCCATTCGAAATTTAAGTTAACGTTTTTATTATATTTATTGATGGATGCGCTTATTAAGCTTAGTTTTCAAAATCATGGAGGGGTCAAAAATTGATCTTACCTTTATATTAGAACTTCCGTTCAAAGACCAGTTTGTAGTTGTCATATTTGTAAATTATAGATATTTACTCAATAAAGAAAGCTGGGGTAATAACCAAATGGGACGCAACAAACCCAAGTTAGATTTCTTAACAAATCCAAACAGGAAAGCCACATAGAAAGCAAGAATATAAACATACGATTGTGGTAAATTTTGTGGGCTGCTTACTGTTAAAACCGGCTAATCTTTCGGAGCTTTGACAAACGTGTGTAGATCTTTTCCACCAATTCTCAGTTTTTCTATTAATACCTCCGTGTCACTCAATCAAGAGCCTTCGCGTTTATAGTATAAAATGACAAGGTATTTAGTGAATATTTTGGACGTGTAATGTTTTGAAGGATCTTTAGAGTGCCAAGTTCAATAACCCGTTTCCAATTTTAGCCTAGTCCAATGGGCGTCTTGAAGAACTTTATAGACACTAGACACGAGAAAGTATGTGACGCATGGGTTTTTGGCACAATTGCGGTCACATGTGACGCCTTCAAGTTCAATGCACCTTAACTATCAGTTACACTAGTATCTATATATATATATAGCCGAAGAACTTGCCGGCTTTGTAGAACATAGAAGAAGCCTGTAAGAATAGTTGCAATTGGTGAATGAGTGATTCACACAGTACTATACTAGATTCTCCAAAGGCAAAAAAACCTTTCTAAAACGACTTCTGTTTATCCGGAAATATTAGTTTCTTGCCTGCCAGTTTTCCTTGACGTGCCACATAATTATAGTAATAGTTATGATAGTTGAGGGAAATACCTCGGTGTTTGTTTTGTAAATACTTGGTCAATACTTTAAGAGCTGGTCAGTGCGTAATGGTGAGATCAAGCGCGGCTTTGTGGCGTCATCTAAACCCCGCTAGCGGTACATGTGTATTTGTTAAAAAAAGAGAGAACTGTGGAACCACTGAGATATATTTTCGTTCAAGCTTTTCTTTGTGTGCTTCATTTCGTTTCACTTCATTTCTCTTTATAACCGTTTATTTAACGTGTTCTGTGTGTTGGCGTTCTTTTGAAGAATGCGTTTTAGTCTTTTAGTGTTACAATTTGGCTTTTAAAGATTAACATAGTCTGAATTGATAAACTATTTTTGGCGGGAATATTTCCATGATAGCACTGATACATGCACAGAAAATTTTGAAACAGGCAAAGAATTCATCAAGTGAAAGTGTGTTCAAAAATAGTATCTTTGTTATAATCTTCAAAAAATTCAAATGGCTTTTCAAAACAATTTTCAAACTATCCAATGGAATCTAAAAACAATGCACATAATGGTACTTTTAAAAGATTCAAGTAAAGGCTCCTAACCTTTTCAACACTTTTGTTGAAGTTTATTTTCAATTGTTAGGTGGGATCCTGTTGACGTAAAACTTGCGTTGAGCTGATAGACTGGTAATAGGTTGGTTTTTTGTTTTAACCCTTTTTTGTTTAACGTTAAACGAAAGTTTCACTATACAGCTTTTTCTTGATAAAGGAAAAAATTTATCATGTCAAATGCAAAAAACGTCAGGGGACATTGTTGAGTTTCAAAGTTTTTTTCTAGGTATGTCGACTGTCATAGAAACTATTCAAACAAACGCTAAGGAAGTATTCGTCATTTGTATCATTGTGCGTCATCTTTTTTTAACCTGATGAATATAACATATTCGTCTTTATTTGTTATACTACAGTGTAACCCCCCCCCGGCTTGTTTTTTTCTGGCCCGTAGGTAACCGTATTAGCAGGGTCCCACTGTATATTCAAGCCGTTGTGTTGAATAAACCAAGGTGCCGAAGTTTCAAGTAATAAAATCCATATTCTATCCATCTTAACTGAGCCCTAGAAAATAAGTTCAGTAGTAAAAGTGATAAGGCTCCCTCCCCATCCTTGGTCCATGTTCAGAACTTGAAACTGGGTCGTATCAGTTAACAAGAAATTTACAGACAACTAGAGACAAACTTCCTACGCTAACACACCCGAAACTTGAAACAGAAACAAATTTGTGTTCAAGTTTAGAAGTAAAAATGCAAGACTGCAGTGTTATCAATCTCTGAAGCTTGTCACATTTTCGAAAAATTTTTTAGATAGTGGCTGCATGAGAGCAAACCAGTGTTAAACGTTTTTAGTTTTGACCATCCGTGCCTTCTTTGTTGTAATTACTGTGTAAATTTTTTCATCCATTTTAGCGGTCATTTTCTGCCTTTCATAGCCAGTAGTTGCCATAAGTTCCGACAGTGCGAATTTGGCTAAATTCCATTACTACAGGTTTTTTTTTTTTTTTGATAAACACACCTATTCAATAATCACACCAGCAATAATTTACAACTTTTTTTTACAATGTTTTTGAGCTTTTACAACTGCTATGTGCTTAAAATAATTACATTTGGGGTTGTTGCATAGTCTTTCTCTCCGTGGTTGAACTTATACTCTTATTTCTGGTATTGGCTGGGTAGACCAGTATTATTCAAGAAAGCCCCATTTAGATTTGAAACGTTTTTCAGAATGATTTTTGACCGCGATAAAGTTTTCTGTGTGATATTTGCGCTCCCTACTACAGAGTATTAATTAATCGAGTCATTGTTTAAAAAGAAAGCCCTCAATTTCCCCCTCGCCTCGTGAACTAGATTAACTTGTAACTACCAGACTGCACCAATATCAGAGAAAGTACAACTCGAGAAAGTGAAAAACATACTTAAACCGGTCGGCATAAGAAGTATGTGTTTATAAAGGCTGAGCCCTGGCGAGTTAATATTAGTAGAAAAACTGAAGAGGCCGACAGTACATCTAATGAGGTAAAACGCCGTGACGTCATAGACATTCCTGACCTGTTTGGATAGTAGGGTTTCAGCATTTCAGATATAGTATGCACTTTCTGTTATTTCAAGGTACCCACTGACCATCAGGTGTAATTCTGTTTGTGTTGTGACATGTATTAGACTAATAGTGATCATTTTAAAAGTCTTAGAGGGATATCAAGCCGAGAAGTTGGACATCCCAAAAGCTATCGACCTGAATCCGATTATTCGCATTTGACATGCCCAATTAGTTTCTTCTCGTCTAATCCTGAACGTGATCAGTTGATTGTTTTCGGTAAAGCTTGTCTTATGCGTGGAATGATCATCTAGCTTTTCATCATCTGATAAAGATCTTAATTGCTGGCTAACAAGGTTAGAACACGCGATCAAACTGTGAAACATATACATCACCATTTTTGCATGTATGCGAATTGAAGAACAAACCATGTTTGAAGGTAATTGTAGGAATGGCCTGCAACATTCTTATTTGAAGACAACTCGATTTTAGTTCAGTAACTTCGTGTACAGGAACACATATGCTTGCATGCTTGTTTGTTTTTAGAACTTGGCTGCTAGTCGGAATTAGACATAAGCTCCGATACAAGAATACAGGGCTAAATCTGTGCATACAGTCAGCTTGAGTAAGGCTCAAAAGACGCGGAAATGTCTGTCAGGGTAGTTTTTTTATTTTCTTTCTAGATCTATTGCCTAGTATGGGAATTTATCTATGCATAAGAGGAATAGTTAACCTAAAGTTTTTTTTATCTTGTCTTGCATACAGCTTAGAGAGACTGAGAGAAATCTCACGTAGGCTTAGTCTTAGAACTAAAATCTTAAAAATATCTCATAGAGAAAGGTATTCAGTTTTCGATTCTGACCAACCTTTTGAGTCCGAGATAAACTATAACTATAACTTTTTTTATGAGCAGTATTTTGCTGTTGTTGTGAACGTGCATTCAAAGTTAATCAGTTCTATAGCTTGCAACGAGCTAATTGATAAGGGCGGGTGCAGGAATTACACTGCATGGAGACTCAAATTCACATTGTTTACTGACAAAGACTCAGTGTTTAAGTTTATGGATATTAAAGGTTTGGTAAGCACTATTTCTTTGTGTGGCACTTGCTCACTAAGCAAAAGAAAAACTAGCCTTGAAAATAAAACATTTTTTTTCCTTTCAACAATTGATATTGTGAATAGTCTGAGTGTACAGTCACTATTCGGACAGCGGATAACGCATGTGTGGTAAGTTGCACCGTCCCTTTTTGGTAACCGTTTTGGATTAAACTCATTTAGATTGATGGACCTGCACTGTAATATGTGGTCGAAAAACATCAGTTCCTTTAGTAAGTTTAAGTTTAGACATATTTAGTGGAGGGAAGGGTGTGTTGGGGTGAGGGGGGTGTTGGGAGGGCAAAGCTCATGAGTTACCCCCGGCCGAAATGAAAACAACAGAGCACAGAAGACAGATAAGGAGTTGGTAAGCAGGGCCCGGTTCTACGAAGCCTGGATAAGCTATCCGCTGAATAAAAGATAATGGTCGTCACCAATAAATCAAAGATTGTTTAACTCTGTTGATTTCTCTATCCCTGGTTGATTAGTGAGCAGAAGACTCCTAAAGTAATGGTTCAAATGGTGTCGTACAACTTTCACTACAGTTTTACTGCATGAAATAGAAAGCACTTATCCGGCGGATAGCTTATCCAGGCTTCGTGAAACCGGGCAAATGGACGAGAGAGTGAAATATGGTGTTGTTCTAAGTCAGAACAATTTTGCTTTTTTGTTGCAAGGCAAGTGCGGGTTCAGTTCTGACTGTCATTGTGCTGGTCATTTTAGTGAAAACTAAACTGTTAGCCCTTTCAGCGCCTAACACAACAAATTTTGAGCTAGTAGTAGTAAATTCTCCCAACTAGGACCCATATACTTTGAGTATTAACAGCTTAGGAGAATTTTGCCTTTTATCTTCAACGCGGTCCACCATGATCAACTCCCGTTTTCTCTTTAACAGAATGACTCATCTGTATGTGTTATGTAAGGAGAAGTTAGGTGTTGATAAACTATAAACTCAGTAAGTCACTGCAACACGTACGGCAGCTCTAGTTTCGCAACTCATTTTAATTGTAAACCGTTTTCATTTCAAGCCACCATTAGTCCACTTCCCGAAGCAACCCCATGCTACGACTACGAATAGTAACTCTAATTAGCTTAGTCAAGGAGTTAATCGTCAAAGTTTTCAGTAAAGGAACACTTAAGTTTAGTCTTTTGTTGAAGTTTAGTTGAGGAAGAAACAAACAAAGAGACGTAATAGTTACCTGTGATTGTGCAATGGTAACGACTTGCCCAACTCGCATTCAAAAGATAAGCTATTTTTTCCTCTTAGAAATCAAAATTATTCCACTTGATCGATTTAGTGTCTTGTAGCTTATGTTGAGTTGTAGCTCTAGTTTGTCGAGATAAATTTTTTGCTTCAAAGTCGGCTATACACCATTTGAACTTGTTCAAAGCACAATCAAAAGCAGCTGATAATATCTCTTAGTCTCGTGTTGACAACCTCTACAACGACGGAAAGTCTTTGTCATTCGAATATCATTAACAAAAACGCTTCTCCAACTTTAAAGAGTTGAGGACTTTGTTGAATTCTTAACAGAACTATTACTTGTTCCGTATTTTACCGATTTTCTGAGATCCTTGTTTTACGTTTTGGGTTTCTTCTCTGTGTTCGGATCGCTGTGAAAACAAGTTTAGTTTTTATCTCATTTTTTATTGTTTCGTTGTGACATTGGAAATGAAGTCATCGTCAAAAAGGCGGCATTTCAAAGAGCGTACCACCTCACCTGCTTTTCGGTGATGGGTTTTGTGTGTAGTAAATTATTAATTTTTTGCCTCATCTTTAAAAGACATTTCATCGTTTACCTTCCTTTTCAACTAAACAGCTTTTAATTACGAGCAAGAACTAAAGTAAGCATAGGTTATTATTGATATAGAATTTCGAGGAACAGAGGAAATGGGTCAATTCTTCAAGTGAGCTAATTGAAAATTTTGAAAGGACCTGACTCATTCTTTCCTTTATCCGTTATGGAAATAAAGAAAATTGTAAACCTTAAGATTGCAGTCTAGCAATGTGGTACTTGCTATAACCGTTTTAAGCCATCTTCAGATTTCATGAAACATTTACACGTTATCGTTTAGAAATAGATATGACATAGATCTTAAACGTAGTGATTTAGTACTATAACGTTTCTTTTTTGTACAAATGAAGTTGAGACGGGACGTATTGATCTACAGACTACACGTGTCTTTCTTCGTTTGTGGCTTTGAGACTGTACGGTTTCGCACTTAGTTTCAGTCTGTTGTCCCTTCAAACGAGAAAGTGACCTGATCTATGGTTTAATTAAAATAAAGTGGAAAAATAATTAAGAAAAAGGAATGATATAATCAGTGGTTTCGATCCAAAACGTGCCGAATCAAGTGTTTACCCCTTTTGCTAGACAGTTAACTTGACGGAATCATTCTCGCATGTTTTGCCAAGCAAATTATTTTAGGAAACAATAAGTTTCCTTCACGGATAGAGGTGAATAAAATTTATTCCACCGAGATCTCCGTGACAGTATATTAGCATAGAAGAAGAAAAAAAATATTAGTGGACTTCTTTAATCTTGACATAATAGTTAAAAGAACTAGAGCGCCGGCGGTTTCAGGTTTCAAGGTCTTGTCAACATTCAGCCGGCAAATAATGAAATAGGAAAGTGTGCTGATTCAATATCGGGTGATTCTGTTTACACACCTCAAGACATTTTCTCAGCCCGAAAGAAAGTCGATAGGACTACTCCCGTCATGAATATAATCTCTGTTCAGAATTGTAATTTCCGTCCACACAGAATCCTCCTGTTAACGTTGAACTCAATATGAAAAGGAGAGAAGTCTTTTGTGTATGTTGCGGTGACTGTAAGCTTTTTGCCTTCGATTGTAGTTACAAGCGAACATTTTAGACTAAGTGTGTTTTGTATTTGTAAGATTGAATAAAAAGGTTTTACAATCGAGAATGTCGCAACGTTTTAAAAACATATAGGAAACATTGTCTAACGTGGCCTAGCTCGCTGGAATTTGTAAGACAGGAGTTGTTGAAAAAGTTCTTAACAAAAACGTTTTATACCAGGGCTCGTTGTTTAGTGTCGTCCGAGCTTTTTGCTGCGTTTAATGACAGATTTATGGGACATGAAACTAGAGTTTAGGTGCTTAAGACCTGAATTGGACGAGGTTGTTATCTATTTCAGTTAGATAAGTTGTTCTTACGGAGGACTGTCTTTGTCACTCCAACTGTATGGCATTTATCTTTAAGAAGTGCTTAGTAAATCTCTCCTATACTATCACTTTGTCCGAAGATCGCTGATTCATCCATTTTTCCGTTGTTCTATAGCAGTTGTTTTGCTTCTTAAAGGATTTACATCAATAAAACGAACTTTGATTAAAGTTTCATGGGATTTAGGACTGAAAATAGATTGCTTGGTTGTCTTTGAACAATCGAGGCCCGGTTAGTGAGTGTAATCTTTTCTTCGGTAATTTAAATTGAGCGAGATAACTAAATTTTATAAGAAAATGAACTGATTTGATGTGGCTGTTAAGTTGTAACTTAATTTGCAAATAGCAATTGCACTGCTTTAGACAGTTTTTGAGACAAAAAACGTTTTAGTGCCGGGTCGTTGTGGAAGTTGTGGCAAGTTGTTCGGTAAGAGTTGTTGATATGACAGCGATACACAGTCTGATAATCAAGTTAACGATGATTAAATCTTTTTGAACTGTTTCGGTTTTTTTATTTTGGAACAAAAAATGCTGTAGTTGCTTGCCTCTTTTAACATTGAAAAACAATGCTTTTTTTAGCAGTAAACTGTTAATTTGGAAAACAAAGATGGAACTTAAGGCTTTACCGCTTCAAATTTAGAATTGATAAGACTAAATAAATCAAATGAAGCGAAAAAAAATAACCAATGTTGCTTTTATTTTGAAATGAGCGCTTTTAAGACTCTTGACTACATTTATTGGAGCATATTTAACTACGATACTAAAAAAATTAAACATTGAACCCTCGTTTCAATTATTTTTGAATCAATGAAGATCGTGGTTCATAAACGAATGATAAATGATCTGATATCGATAAGCTGCTGGCTGTTATAGTGTGCTTGGAAAGATCAACAAAGTCCAGCGGTTTAAGTTATTTTTAACGCATGTCTCAAAAATTTTGTAGATGTCGTTTAAAGAAAAGAAATTTCTCTTGGCGATTGTTTTCAAAGAATCCTCCAAAGGAAATATTTACTACATGTTTAATTAGCACAAACTTCACTCCAGGACACAAGTTTAAATGCTGTTTGCAGTTTCTATTTCTATTGCTTCACTGACAACCTGAGAGCCGAACATTTTTGTGTCGTAACATGATCGAAAAACATAGAAAATGCTTGCAACTGGTGATATGAAACGCTATGCTAGAGAAATTCAGTCTTAGCAGAAGTAGGATATTTAACAGTAAGTTGTTGTCAAATCAGTTTCGCTGTTTGAAATAAAGCCCGTGTGACTAGTTAACTTTTCCACGTCAGCTTTTGTTAAAGCTTCAAATTGGTAGTCACAACCATTCAGAGGTACATACGAATTAGCGCTCTCTCTCGAAGAAGCGTCCCCCCCAAAAAACAAATAATTAAACAAATGCCTCCCCCCCTCCCCACCTCTCAAAAAGAGAGTACTATAATCGCTGTGAATTCGGCTTTTATTTGAACCGTAGTGACAACTGGTTTAGATATAGATAGAACAAGTCTGCTGTTGGTCAGTGTTGGTTTAGAGTGAAATGTTTTGTTAGATTGTTTCGGTTGTTTGAGACAGTATTTATATCTCGACAATATTTGCCGTTAGGCTGTTTTCTTGTTCTGTGAATCCTAGAATCAAGACTAGTTAAACTCAATATGCAGTACCGCTCAAAACTTGTTTCAAATGTGTTTTGAGACAGTATCGTCACGCTACACGTTGTTATGTAAGACTCGAATTCCTTTGCGGCTAAAATTATTTAGTAAAAACTTAATAAGCGCCCTCCCTTGAAAAGGTGACCCAGGCGATTAAGC
>JANVCF010247369.1:0-15594 GCA_025388745.1 Hydrozoanthus gracilis
TAAGAAAGGGAATAAAATACGGCTAATTAAAAGCAAAGTGTTCATTCATGCCATGGGGATTAAGTGTACCCAAAGCAATAATTAGGTGCATTTCTTTGGTTTTGCGAGACTCATTGTTGCCATTGATCAATGATATACCGAAAGCCACAAAGTTAGAGAGGGAATGACTGAGAATTAAAGTGGCGAGAAACCGGTTTCGATAGATCATATATTGCGTACGTCTTAAATGTGATCTCTGATTCGGTCACCTAAATGACAACCGGTTTCACCGATATATAACAGATTGCACAAAGAACACTTAATACAGTAAATGACATTGAAAGTGGTACAATTAAAATGGTCTGTAATTGTGTGTGTAGACTTGGGGCCAGTGACAGAAACATTAGTTTTTTTCTTTTTACGGTGTAAAATTTATATATTTTATCGACATTTTTATACACATACACTGACTCGAGTTATAAAATGGAACCCAGCTGGACCCTGGACCCTGCAATTAACTGCTTTTGGTTTGACTCTATAATTCTGACTCAATCCTCATTACAACTTAATCGAACTTCGGAGAAAATCACAGTAATCAGAATATTTTACAGTTATTTATATTGCCCTTCTACATGGATCCATAATTCCTTGCACCTGGTAATCAATACTTCATATGAGTCCAAACATAGTGTTCTGTTAAGTCCAACTTCATACATAATTCAATACAAATTAATAAGCTACAAACGAAATGAAATTTAATACACAATTCCATTTACAGATAATATTACTTGGCCATGTAGAGATACGAGTTTTGCCAGACTTGGGCATTAAAAATAGTTGATTTGATGTAACAAGTAATCAACCTCTTCACTTAGCAAATCAACCAATCATGGTTCTTACATTCACTTTGGATGGATAGAACTAGGTCACGGAACAGCATTAACAACGCTGATTCATTAAATGAATAATATAAATATTGAGCAGCTCTGCATAGACTAAAGGGCACCAAGGAAACATAGTTTTTGTGGCAACAGAAGCCATAGTTGTTGCTATTGGTTATGTCAAATACAACCACGCTCCTGCTCGGCATTGGAGGAGTGTTCTTTCCTTCTGCATCAATTTTGAGACAAAGATAAGTGATCACATTTTGTCTGATGTATTTACAGCTTTTTTGTAGCTGTTATCAGACAGGGATTCAGTGCCATTCTTTTCAACGTTGTTGCAGATCACTTAATTGTTTCCTCTAGAGTTGAATTTTTGACTCAAACCATGCACTTTGTCATTACATTTAACATTACGTAAACAACCTTTAGAAAAAAAGCCCGAGCTGTAAACTAGAATATTCCAAATATCAAAAGAAGTAGCCACATGCATTCGCCAACTGCCTATTTTTTTCTGAGGGCCTCAAGGCAAATTATGAAATTTACATTCATTTGACTCTGGTGTAACCTGTGTAGACATTATTTTAGTTATTAATTTATGTTCTTAAAATTTAAGAATTACACTCATTGATATGTGGCTTTTAAAAATAGGGATGAAATTTTGGCAAAACTTGTTCAGAACTATTGAGTGGGCCAAAAACAAGTAACCCCCTAAACTAAGAAATTGTTATAAAATATTCCCCAGATGGAATCTGTTGAAACTTAAACTAAACTTAAGAAAGAAGAAAGAAAATTTTGTCTGAATTTCTGAACAAGAGCTTCACATTGAGTGGCATTGGGAAGCTAACCAGAAAAATTGACAAGACTGGAAGCGTAGCAAGAAGAGAAGATAGCAGCCGACCACATAGTGTGCGAACTGAAGAGAATATTGCTCTAACTGAAGATTACTTTAGTTTTAAGTTTAGAAGAACCTGATGATTGTCTGTCACCAAGAATGATCGAAAGAAACGCAGTGATCTGATTAAGTATCGTTCGACGTGAAGTGCAAAAAGATCTTGCAATGAAAGTCTTCATGTGGATAAAAGTTTCAAAAGTTGATGGCCCTCAGATCTTACAAAGCAATCGAAGGTACCAGAATTGTTGAGATTCTCTCGCCAGCAAGATATCAGAAGAATTTGATTTAGTGACGAGATGTTTACCAGTGTTCAGATTTAAGGGTTTTCAGTTAGTTGCCCAAAGGGCAAGTGATTTGAATTTTCAGTTGCCTGTGTGAATTTTGACTTGCCTCATATTAATTAATTTCCGTGGTTAAGGTGCAATACATGGTATGTTGATAAATTACAAAGGTTAAGTAAAGCGTTTTGGGGTGATGCAAAAGAAACAACTAACTGACAAACAAACTGTCAACTGTCTGGTATATGTACATTTGATTATTACCAACTGATAATACAGCATTATTTCTGACAAGTTAGTTATACTTGGGTCATGCATACAGCATAAGCCAAACTTAAAGACATGAATAAAAAAAACAATCGCAACTTACTTGACTTGCATGCAAGAGAAAATGTGACTCTATCCCACAAAACTGCAGGAAAATGCCTAAAAGCATGAGATGTCATAGACAGAAGAAATGTAATGACTCAGTAATGAGGAGATTCTCATTCAGTCCAATATGAGAATTGTGATTTTGTATACTTACTGTTTCTTAGGAAATACTGAAATCAAGTTTTTTGCTCTAGATCTGCATCACACACATCGCTTCTCGCTTTCAAGCCCTCCTGTAATGGATTTCAACTTAGGTGCAGCTTGATGTAACGTCGCTAAAATCTTCTTAACTTTATAGAATCTATAAAGTTAAAGGCAGTTCAAACTTCCTTTGCTAGTCTAATGAAATGAATCGAGTTGTAATCATTCAAGTGTTCATGATTGTCCACTCCAGCGTAGTTTGATTCATTCTTTGTTTTCCTTCACCCTTCAAGTCTTCATATGATAATTTGTTGTCACATTTGGGCATTTGTTTACATAATAACTGTGACTTAATCCCGATCAAAACGTAGAATGGAAGAAAACAATTTTAGACTAAATATAATCATGTCGCCTGCAGTCGACTAACATGCTGTGGCGAAGCGTGACCAAAATTACTTCTGATTGGCTATTCAAAATATCAGGATTTGATCTTTAGTTAGAGCTATCTCTTGCCTCAAGAGCAGAGGAACACCAGTTTTTCATACGGTTTCAATCTGAATGTTCATGGCGTGGCGTATATAATATAGTAAATAACTAATAGTAATTGCGAGTGCGAGCGATCATAGCAAGGTTTATTTACACTCAAAACTGGACTATTTGAGGTGGCAGGGATGTCTAAACGGTAAAATTTTGACAAATTGTTTTAAAGTATCTAGAAGTTTAAGATTCTCAGTAATTCACTAAAGTGTAAAAATTCTAGTTGCCCTGCTGGGCAACCTGTGTTACAAAAAGTTGAAATTTTGTTTGCCCATTTGAATTTCTGCTTGTCACGGGCAAATGGGCAAGTGTTAAATTCAAACACTGTTTACTGTTGCTCCTTTGCGGTGAAATTCAAACTTTTTCACAAGCACTACTACAGAAGGGTCGGACATCACAGTAAACTGAAACATTTCTGCTGAGAATTTTGAGGCTTGTTAGCAAAACAATAGACCTGAGGTAACATTTTATTAGCCCAGAAGGAAGGGTCACCCAGCCTGGCAGCATGTTTAACTTAACTGAAGGTTAGCAATACAGGAGAGAGTGTTGCCTCTTCTTATCAAGTCACAAGCTCTCTTATGGACAAAGAAAATTTTAATTCTAAATTTGTTCGGTATCTTATGCACAACATTAATTAGATTTATTTATACTTTTGATAGAATAAAACCTGTTGGTTTCGTGCCACTTGATCTAAAACTTGCTTGTACTATAACAAAACCAACTTTCGTGAATCCTGTCAGTGATTCTGACTTGTGGAACACTTTCCTCCAATTTTATAACCAAGTTGCCAACTTCCATATAGAATCATTTGAGGACTTATCTAGAATCATACAGGACTGTTGGACATAATTATCGAGCAAGCAATTGCGAGACAAATGTCAAGCAGGAATAGACAAGAACTTAACCTGTTAGTTGGCTCCCCATGTGAGTTTCTGTAGCATAATGTGTAGAGCATCTAATCAATGATCAAAGGTTGCAGGTTTGATTTCCCTCAATGGCTCTTAGCATTCAACTTGTGGAGCACTTTCCTTCCAACTACTGTATTTGTTTGTTGGAACTGTGAATAATTTGAATGACAAGTATTGCCTCGGTCTCATCAAGAGAACAAATCTGTTAAGATCATGAATGCAGAGTACAGACTGCTGTGGAGGCTGTTGTTTACATCATTGTTAATAATTATTCAATGATAAGTGTTAAGACATGTTTTGAATTTTGTGTGCTTCCATTGGATTATCAGTTGTTGTTTTGATGTAAAATATCTAGCCTTTGTACAATTTAGAATAAATGGTAATTGATTTGTTTGGTTGTAAATTTATAATTATAACAACTCTTTTATGGTAAGATACAAGTAAGTAACTTCAAATAAAAAATACTGTAAACGTTCATCAGCTTACAAAGTTAAAACTAAATTTCTCTCATGTTGATATCCATAGGTCCTTGTGAAAAAGTTCATGATGAAAAATTAAGAGACAAGTAAGTAATTATTGCTTGAGGTTTAATACTCACATCATTTTATTGCTGCAAGCACTTGCTCGCAGTATCCTAATTCTGTTCTTAGGCAAGATTTGAGTGTCATAATGTAAAAATGACTTTGAGCCCAAAGTGCTTTATGACCTGCAGCAGTATTGCTTGCCATGTATGGTGTGGCTCTGTTAAACAGCTGGGGGTCGCCACATGCTTTTTCGCTGAAGGTTTTGGGGAGTATGCATATTGCTGGATGTTGATTTTTTTAATGCTGGAAGTATTCATCAAGGTAACGAATATTTTGGTAATGTTTCATTCGGTAGGCAATGCTCTTTTAAAATCAGTTTTCATCATTATTGCATGATAAGCTGCCAGTAATGCAATGACACTCGTTAACAGTTAATAGAATCCATGAAGGAGACAGAATGTTCTTAAATGCATTGGACAATCAAGTTGTACCTGATTCGGAGATGGTATCACCTAATTATCTACCCGATAATGCTCTGTGGAAGGTGAAGTCTGCCCTCGAGTCAAACGGTTCACAAATTTCATATTCTGATCCACAGTAGTATTTAAAGAAACTTACTCTGCCAATAAGAGTTCTTATGTTACAGTTTATTTATAACAAAATAATTAGATATAACCTGGAGTAGTAAAACTGCTGTTCTCAGTCACACACAGGAGAAGATAAACACAAAACACAACTATTTTTTTACTTATGTCTATGATTAAACATGCACTCAGGCTACCAAATTTTCGCCTCTTGTAGCCAGCTGACTTTCAAACATTAGGCGCATTTCCAAAAATTTAGGTGAAAAGGCTCAAAAGTATTACATGCAAAAATAAATACACAAGTTGTACAACTTACAAGATTATATGATTTTAGTTGGAACTCTTCATTTATTTCCACCTTTACTATAGCTTTTGATATTTTTCGGCAAAATAAACATCAGCAGCTATGAACACACCCTGAAAACAGTCGACCAGTAAGTATCTGGAGCCAAGAAGCAAAGGATTTGCATTTCAGAAACTGTTACTAGCCGACAAATGAAGAAAGTACCATATAAAAAGAATACCACTCTGTTCAGTCACTAAAGAGATAGAATCTTGATGACGTTGATCAAGGTGATAGAAATCATAATTCTGCACTTGAAGATTACATATCATATTGATCAATGTCAGCAAGATAATCCACAAAAATCATTCAGCCATCTTTCGCTTGCCCTTTGTTAAGCCATGCATCCTCTGCCCAAGCTGGGTCAAATTCTTAAATCTCTGGCCCCTTCATGCTGATCCAGATGAGGTCCTCTGTGGTGGAAACAGCCAAACTGCTCCTGACATCAGATTTAATGCACTTCTGGGATGCCACTTGAAATGGGCATCACTAACATAATTTCCGCAAAATGTAGTAGGTTCTGCAATGAATTAAATCAAAAAATAAAACAAAACCAACAATAATTGTACATTTTTGCTTTATTCAAATATTTCTGAGCAAAAAAGATAAAATGTATTTGCTACAACTGTCTTACTTTTGTGTATTACCTCTAACTCTTCATTGTAGGGCTCTTTTGCAACAAGAACTGCCAGAGCCCTGCATTCAATTTGTCCTTGTTGCTGTTTGCCACTAAGACCTTGAACTCCAAACAAGAAGTAGCACTCAGTGAAGTGGATGATTGGCTGCGAGTTTGATATTTAAGAGGCTTAAATGAAAACAAATAAAAAGAAAAAAATGTGTCCTTGGAAATATAGAATAACTGGTAGACAAAGCAAAAAACTAGAACATACCAAAAAATGAGGTCAAGCTCAGTTGCCTCGCCATTGTTGGTTGACATTGAGCCTTTAGTTATCTTAGCTAGCGGAACATGCATGAGCTCTTTCAGGGAACATGGTAAATGAAGTATCTAATATTATTGTGTAGCAACCGGTTGCAAGGTGATCACTGACAAATGGGATAAAAAAAAGATCAGATCGATAAAAACGAACAAGAGACAGCAGAAACAGCTTTTTATTGTTTACAACTTTTACAAAAGACAACTAAGATTCACCATCATTTCCAGACGTTTTATCTTTGTGAATGTGAAAAACTTGCTGCTGTTTTTTTATTTGCACATTTTTAAAAAGTTAGTCTCATTTGCGACCAGTTAGTCGCCCACTTCAAGCCCTTGTAACAGGTTTACAACATATTTCAAAACTTTCGCTTGTTGTGTCGAACGCAATCTCAGAGTTGTGAATTTATTTGTTGTCAGTATGATTCTAAAATACATTCAGGTATTAATCTAATGTAAAACAAAATATTTGAAAAGTCAAGTGTTTAAATGAAGTCTAAAAATGATAGAAAAAGAGATTTTGACTGCACTCATAAACTTCACTAAAACTGAGTGTTGTACTCCAAACAACCAAATGCTTTGCAGAAGTCAGTGTCGCTCTGTTTGCACTTAAAACAGGTTTCTACCGGTCACCTTTTTGAAGTTTTTCTTTCAGATTTTTATAATGAACCGTATATGACTTTCAAAGAAAACTTCCAAGATGTTTGCTGCAAACAAATTCTGACAGGACTAAAAGAAAAATACTAGCCAGCTGCTTCCGATTGCATCAGTTCTTTCACAAGTGCAACTTACAGTGTTTGAACTTGCTTCCTTTTTTTTGCTTCCTTGGTAGAAACTTTCAAGAATAATGCAAATTCATCGCACTGGAGTAAGCTGGAGTAACTCATAAACCACCCATTGAGAGTTTTGAAAGTCAAGACTAATTTTGGTTATTTTTACTTCAAAACTGAATACATGTCACGCACTCTCAACAAACTTGAATATCGTTGCGGCAATGTCAATTGCAAACTCGAGCAATTTTCAGTTTTCTCGTTGTCTTGTTTGGTTTACAGATTAAACTGTTCGGGATAATCTTTCTGGCATTCTACAAAGGGAGTGCAGTCTGCCATAGGAGAATACTGGCTTCCTCCACATTTATACAAAAGACCATTCCAAACCAGTGAGCAACAATATACATTGTACAGTCTACAGGATTATACATTTTATGTGAACATTTAAAATGAATCTACGTTTCTTTATTCCTCTGTTTTGATTTTTCTTTCCTTTTACTCTGAAACAATGAAAAAGCGACAGCTAAATTAGCAAAGTTCACTGAGGAAAAGCCAAGGAGCTAGAAGTTTAGTTTTTGTGTGTCAGAGTCTTGGAGCTCGGGCATAAACTGTTGCTAAAAGTGCAATTGTTTACTTCACAATCACTAATAAGTGTACTCGCTAGTACACAAATGTTGTGTTGTATTCAAAATAACCAAAAGTCTAGTGCATGAACTATTGATAACTATTGTTTTTCAATACTGCTTTCCAAATAGGTTTTTTTCGTAAAAGAGCTATTTTAATCAGGTTACTACAAGTTCAATGCGTGACATAGTATGAAGGCGCCACTTATTATGTTCAGTTGTTGTCATTATTAGGGTGTTTCACTTTGAGTTCTAAAGCAAATAGCTAACTGTAGATTCAGCAAGAAAGCTCAAGAGTATCATCTTCTCTTATCCTTAGGTAACTTTTCAGTCTGAGCTGAGCACTAAGATGCTCCTAGAAAACTAAAAAGTGTTTGAACATGCAACTGACATCCACACCGATCTGCAACAATGAGTTTTAGGGAGTGCGTGACATGTGTTCAGTTTTGAAGTAAAAATAACCAAAATTAGTCTCAACTTTTGAGAATGGCAAAGGTTGGTTTAGGAGTTACCCCAGCTGAATTTTTAATATGTTGTAACACAATAATAAAGCTTTCTTGTAGTGTAAAATTTATGACGAAGCTTGACATCACAGTTGCTTTTTTTAACTGTAAAGTTAGACTGTTTTCAGAATGTTGTACTAATGTTAAAAACAGAAACTTGCAACGGGCGGTTTAGGAATTACCCAAGCTGGTTTTTTTAATATGTTGTTATACTATGATAGAGCTTTCCTGCAGGGTAAAATTTGTGACAAAGCTCGACATCGCAGGTGCCTTTTTTGACCGGTAAAATTTGTCTATTTTCAGAGTGTTGCACTATTGCTGCAAGTATGTTAAAAATGTTATGACCAGATGATTTTAATTTAAAATTTTTACACATTCTTATTGTGAAAGGAACTGTTTAATTTTGTGAGAAATATACAGCTCTATACAATAGAGCAATTGTATGTACCTGAGAATCAAAGTTGACTGACTTTTCATTGGAAATACCAGGCCCTGAGGGCCCGCGAGTGCTAGTTTAGGTTTTCCTAAATCTCTCGAAACATAAACCTCAGTTGCAAGTTTAAGTTTGATTTCTAAAATGAGTTCACCAAAGGGATTTTCCAGACAAAATATAAAGAAATCCGAAACTTGACATTTGTCCACAAGAATTTGATTTTTTCAGTCAGCAACTCTTAGAGAACAATAACAAATCAATTTTGAATAATTGCACTAGTAAAGTGTTTAAGGGAGAAATAGGAAACAACTAACAAATTGATTTTTACAAATGAAGTTGTTTTGCCTTTCTTTGTAGGTATAAGAAAAGCAGTCGCTATGGTAATTTGGGGTATGAAGAGGAGTTCTTACGTTACTTGCAGAATATTATGTCTGATGTTGAGCGGCGGATAAGAAGGGGCCACATGAGACTGACTATGCCTGTTGGATCAGATAAGGTATGTAGTGTTGAAATGCTCTTGTTTTTGTGCAGCTATCAATTAAAAAGCAGTTCTAAATTCACACCTATTACAAGTTATTTCCTTGATCTACATTTTATCTTTTGAAGCAGGCTAGTTAACTATCATTTATGTAATGGTACAACTTCGAGTTTATTGTAGGGTACAAGTATTTTCTTTGAAAATCACCTTACTCCACATTCTGAATCGTTTGAAACAAAATTTTTAACTTCCTTAGGATCTAGACTCAGGACTTAGACTCTCAATATGAACTCAGAGTTAAAGTAAAGAGGAAGGTATTGTTCATTGAGGGAAACAAAAATAAAAAATAGTTACATGTTTTCAATTGTTTTGTGATTTCAGACACAGCTAAATGAATGCGTGTGATATTTTGATTGCTACTGCCACTGTTTCAGTCGGGTGATGGTGCAGACTGGGTGGTGGCTTGTCTTTATAATTGCTACATACTTGTCAGTCGATAATGACAGCAGCTTTTTCTTGCTGTGATTTGTTGGTCTTTTAAATCCTTCATCTACTGATTTGTAGATTCCTACTGCAGGAATTTAAGGGGGGTTTTCTGTTTTCATTTTCTGTTCACAAATTGACCTTGGCTTAGCAAGCATTTCTTGCATAAAATAAACTCAACCATTTAACTTGCTTGCTCAATGTGAAAACTTAGCTGTAAGAAATCACCTTTAAACTTCTTTGACCTAGGTGAAAATGTCATCTTGGATTTTTTCAAAGAAATATAAACCATGTTAGTTTCTGGTAGTGCAGTTATACTTAATAATAATTGTATAAGACTATTATAGCTGTCCATTGACAAGTAAAAAAATCAAATAAATAGTTTATATAAAACGTGTTAAGCTTACTTGCCTTGAATTTCATTTAAAAGGTCATAAATAATTCTTATATTTACAAAGACTCAGTTGAACCATAAATTATATAGTATTTTAGTTAGTTAAGTACAAAATGATCAGGATAACATGATTCACCTGTCTGTGTCTCATTTGATTTCATATTTTTTGTGACTATTATAAATTATATTCAATTCTTCCTCACTCAACAGGAAGCTCAGAACAAAAAGCCGGATAGTGAGAAGGCACAGATGTTGTCAGAGAAAGTTAATGCATTGCTAGAACAGGTACAGTCTTAATTTCAGTATGCAGTTCTTTTGTATGTAGTGCTTCAGTGAGCTTTTGGTCACTTTTGTGTATTTTTATTTCTGAATTTATCACCTGCAGGTTGAACAGCTTGGTACCGAAGGGAAGGTAGAGGAAGCTCAAGGTGTTATGAAACTTGTAGAGCAGCTGAAGGAGGAAAGGGAACAGGTGTCTCGAAATGTGAGTGTTATTGGCAAGCAAAATTGCTGTATTATTCAATATTTAAAGAATTATATACATGTACTTATTGGAGACACACAAGCTTGGTGTGGAGTGGTTATGAGGCAGTTTTGTTTCCACTGAGTTGTTAAAAGAAATTAATTTTTTAGTTTTTTATTGTTACTGTCCTAAAAGGTAAGAGACAGTGAGGGGCACGTTCATGAGTTCAAGCCTTCTCTAGGGTTCTTCAGTTGTTACAAGGTTTTAGATATTTTTGAATGGTGAGAAAATGACATTCAACTGAATCAAGGTTAAAATTAACATGTTGTGAAAAATTGGATCTAATTGTATCAGTATCTAACCGTTTAGTTTGTATATTAGATTCTTTCCGAAAAAAGTTTTCATTCTCATTTTTCTGCTTCTAAGAGTTAGCTCATAGAAGTTGCTTTTCTTTACTGCCCATTTATTAGTTTTCCCAACCTTGATCCATGTATAATGTTTGCATAAAATTATTCTCGTGTAACCTGTTGTAACAACTGTTTGCATTTTTTTTACTTAAGCAAAGTCGAGATTTTAGCCTCATGACATCACAAGAGAAGCAGATGGAAGTATGTGAAGTTTGTGGTGCTTTTTTGATCATCGGTGACGCACAGTCAAGAGTTGACGACCATCTCATGGGCAAGCAGCACCAAGGCTACGCAAAGATTAAAAGCACAGTTGAGGAACTTAAGGTTAGAGTTATTATCCCATTAGAAAGATGATTTTATTTTGGTCATCTTCTACCTTAATGTAAGCAGTGGTTTTGTTTGTTGTCATATGCACAAATATAATTTATTGTTGCCAGTGAATATAGTTAACTGTAGTATTTAGAATTAAAGATGGTGTAAGTTATGTGCAGGTAATCTTTTAGTGTTTTTCTTTTTTGAATAATAAATGTAGCTTATTATATAAGTACTGAGATATTTTTATTTGCAAGTTATGATAGAAAATTCGTATCAAAAAGTTTTCCTTAGTTGTGATTGGTCATACGATGTTTTTCATGTATGAAAAGTATCGTATTGCCAATCATAACGCTGATACGATTTTGTCACTAGTGACAAAACACTTTTCAAGTTTTCCCTCCTGCGCAGTTGCTCTTTGTTGACAACGGTTTCAATGGCTGTGTCGGCTCCTTCAAGATTTGCTCAAGTTTCTGTTAACGAGTTTATAGAAAGTCTAGAAAACGAAAACACAAAACGAAAAACACAGCAGAATGATGCATTTTAAGAGAAATTCCTAGCATCACGCAAACAAGAAGTGAAGAAAATAGAAAAGATTTCACTATCACAAACTCGACGACTATCTGAGCAAGTTTTTCCTTGCTGTTCGTAAAAAAGATAGCAATGAAGAATATGAACCAAATTCTCTACGTTCGATGTTTGCTAGCTTTGACAGACACCTATAAAAGCAAAATTAATGCTGTAGTGTATTCAAGGACAGAGAGTTTGAGCGAGCTAGAAAGACTCTACAATAAAAAAAGACCTCAAGCAGAAAGGCAAAGGAAACATCCGAACGCCTCTGTCGCTCTAAGCGAAGACGAAGTCAACATTCTTTATGAGAAAGAACTTATAGGAGTTTCAAGCTTTGCTAAATACTGTTTGACTTAACAGTACCATTTATTTCGGACTCCGAGGTTGTAAGGAGCATAGTGCTCGGGCGATGTAAAGCTGCGTCAAACAATAACTGGTCTTGAACACCTCGAATATTTTGAGAGACAGACTAAAACACGGACAGGAGAAAACCCGAGAGATGTAAGAAAAGTCACACCGAAATTGTTTTCTGTTCCTTTAAGTACCAGGGATCCTGCAGCAGCTAATAAAGTGAAATACTGAAAAAAGGCCAGTAGAAATGAACTGCGATGAGACACCTATTTACCTCGCAAAGAATATTTGCAAAAACAAATAATCTCAACCACTTTTTAAAACTGTGCTTGGCAAAAACACTTTTAATTCATTAATGAAGACAATTGCTGAGAAAGCTGGACTCGGTCCCAATGTAAAAAAATGATGATGGCCGTAAAACTATGATGAACCCTGTCAAACTTCAACTTTCAGAACACAAAAACCTACAGAGTGTCACTTTTTGTTATACAGTTTCACAAAACCAACAGATAAACAACTTACAGGCTGTAAGTTGTTTAGCTACTCGATTAAGAGAGGTGATTCCAAACAAAAATTTCGTTGATGAAGACCACTCACAGAATACAAACATAGCCGTAAATACAAAATACAGCAAGCTTTGTCTTTATTCTCTGGAGCTTCTCGTCAAGGTGAAACAATAAACATCACTATAAAAACTTAAATCAGTTTCCAACAGGCCTTACGCATGTTTACGTCGAACTGGTCAGTTTCACCCCCAAGCCTCGTAATCAAGAATTAGGTGTGAGTATTGTGCACGTTCAAACCGTATTCAAGCCTTCTTTTCATTTGTGGACGCTTTTGGATTTGATTTATGAAACTATTCACACTTTCGTGATTCGAAAGCAAGGCTTGGGAGTGTTTGACGTAAACATGCATAAGGCCTATTGCAGAAGCACAAGAGCAATCGTCGAAAAAGTCCAAAATAATTAGAGTTCATGACTCTGACTACACTGACTGACTAGAAGCTTAGTTTTAATTTTCAGTTTTTCTTTCCTTTTTTGGCCACTTGCGTGTTTGCCATACATTGTGGGCATTTTTCAACATTTTAAATCCAAAACACCTCATCAGTATTTCTGCTGTTTTGTCTTTGGCAGTTCTTTTTTTATTTATATAATTTTAAACTTCATATTTAACCAAAAAATTAAATAAGTTTGTAAGTTTTTTTATACGTTTTGCGGAGCTCAAGACAGATTAAACTTAACATATCAAAAACTATTTGCATTGTTTTTGTATTACGTATTATCTCAGTACTAAGTAATAAAAAAATTACTTATGGTCGGTTCACTTTCAGGACATTTATTTACTTGCTGTGTTTAGCTTTGCTAATCTGGCTCACTCGTCTGTCTTCGTTCGTCACTCGTTCATTATAGCGAATCTTAACAACTCTTGAATAAATATCGCACGCGTTCACCAACCATAAAGTAATCGCTATTTATTTGTGGTGCGGTAATAACCCAGAAACTACGGTGTAGGTGCATGTACCTGTTTTTTAATAGACAGTGTCCTTTTCTCCAGAGTCGGCCATAGAAGAGAAGGCAGCGAAGCCCCAGATCAAAATCTCGAGATCCAGATAAGCAGAAGGAGTCTGATGCAAAAGATGGAGATAAGGAGAGAAGCAGAGACCGTGACCGTGAGAAGAGCCGCGAGAAGGATAAGGAGCGTGATCGTGATCGTGATAGGCGTCGTGATAAAGATCAAGACAGGGATAAGGACAGAGTTCGAAGGAGAGACAGAGAACGACACAGAGATCGTGACCGAGAGCGTGACCGTGATCGAGATCGTGACCGTGATCGTGACCGAGATCGAGAACGGGGTCGTGACAGAGATCGTGATCGTCGTAGAGATCGCGACAGGGACCGAGATCGCAATAGAGATCGTGACCGGGATCGTGATCGTGACCGAGATCGAGATCGTGAAAGGGTTCGAGATAGAGATCGTGAGAGGGACCGAGAGAGAAGCAGCAAAAGAGATCGTGATAGGGGCCGGGATCGCGATCAAGATAGGGGTAGAGAAAGAAGTCGCGACAGAGACCATGAAAAGGATCGAGACAAGAACCAAGGCCTTGAAGACGACAAGGATAGAGGAGCAAATGATGGGGACGAACAAGAGAGGACCAGTCATGCTGAAGTGGACCAGGATTGTGACGCAGAAGTACAGTCAAGTAAAAGTTCTGAATCAGGCCAAGAATTAGATGACAAAGATAAGTCCAGCCCCGCAGATAGCAGGTGAGTGTTATCTGAACAGCCATCAACTGGCTCCGGCTTAACAAACTGTAAGAACAAAAATATTCTCTTAATCTGCTGAAAGTTGAGCCAGAATTTGTTAAAATGTTAAAGCAAGTGTAGCTGTGATAAACTTGTTGATGTACAATTAAAAAAAGTCTGTACTATAGGTAAGACTATTGGCAAAACTTACACAAACAAGGCGCAACATGTTTTGTGTTCTACATGTGCCCGCATGGACGTGTAAGGAAGATCATGCGAAAGAATCTTGGATGCCCAAGTTGAGGTACTTTTGAATCTTGACGTTTTATGTCACATTTTTGTGAAAAAAGGCCACCCTAGCACTATAACATTCAAGGATGGCAAGGTATTTAGCACTTTTGTTTTCCCACATTTCTCATGGATCAGAGCAGGATTCTGAAGGTAACTAATTTTGTGCCTAAATTTCTCTCGGATTTACCTCACCTTGCTTTGATTTTTTTTCTCATTGTTTATTCCGTGTACTTTTTCATTCGTGAACTATCTATTAAATCGACGGCTGTCTGGGAAGAGCAGAAAAGTCTAAGGTTAGTCAAAGTCGTATAGAAATCTCCCATTCTTGCGTCCGGCCGGACAAAGTGCATTGTTTGCCAGCCAAGCTGTTGAGGCTCACCCGAGGAACGCAAGGTACCAATTTGTCCTTTCTCTTGAGTTTTAATTCCGAGTAGAAACTTTTCAGTTTAATCATAGTAGCTGTAAATAAACCTTCAATCGATGCGCCTGGTCAGACAGAGAGTGTTTTATGCAACGTTGCAGCCAAGCTCATCCTGAGGAATGCAAGGTATCGAATTGTCCTTTTTTAAAATTTTTGAGTCTTGTTGTGGTCAAAACATGCGTGTTGAAGCTCCAGTTTTCAGCTCACCGTACGCTCGGTATATCGGCCTTCGTGATAAAGTTGTTTATTTGGCGCAGACTGATCGAATGAATGTTTGGATGCAACAGCAGCAAGTCAAGTCACAGCTTTTTACATCTTGTAAGAAAGGTACCTAGCAGGTATTCAATGTAGAACTAGGGAGTAATGTCTACCATACAGTTGTACTCAAGTGTATACCATGAAGAGTATCGAAAATGGGTAAGGTTGTGGGCCGCGCGGGGGGGGGGGGGGGGGGGGGGGGGGGGGGGGGGGGGGGGGGG